>PVJX010024121.1:0-28447 GCA_004027295.1 Dolichotis patagonum | reverse complement strand
TGATTTTATTACTGTAGCTTTGTAGTATAATTTCAAATCAGGGATTGTGATGCCTCCTGCCTTGCCTTTGCTGCTTAGAATTGCCTTTGCTATTCTAGGTCTCTTCTGGTTCCAGATGAATTTTAGGAGTGATTTCTCTAGATCTATGAGGTATGTTAGTGGTATTTTGATTGGGATGGCATTGAATCTGTATAGTAATTTTGAGAGAGTGGCCATTTTCACAATGTTTGTTCTTCCTATCCATGAAAAGGGGGTATCTTTCCATTTTCTGAGGTCCTCTTTGATTTCCTTTTTCAGGGTATTATAATTTTCCTTGTATAGCTCTTTTACTTCTTTCGTGAGATTAATTCCTCAGTATTTCATTTTTCTGAATGCTAGTGTGAAGGGTGTGGCTTCTCTTACCTCTCTTTCAGTATTTTTGTTGTTAGTGTATAGGAATGCTATTGATTTTTGAGTATTGACTTTGTATCCAGCTACATTGCTGAATTTATTTATTATATCTAGGAGTTTTTCAATGGAGTTTTTGGGGTCTTCTATGTAAAGTATCATGTCATCTGCAAATAATGATAATTTAACTTCCTCTTTTCCTATCTTTACTCCTTTTATTTCTCTCTCTTGTCTAATTGTTCTAGCTAGTGTTTCCAGTACTATGTTGAATAGGAGCGGTGACAGGGGAATCCTTGTCTTGTACCCGATTTTAAGGTAAAGGCTTTCAGTCTTTGACCATTTAATATGATGCTGGCTGTTGGTTTGTCATAGATGGCTTTTATCATATTGAAGTAAAGACCTTCTATTCCAATTCTCTGTAAGGTTCTTATCATGAATGAGTGTTGGACCTTATCAAAAGCTTTTTCTGCATCTATAGAGATGATCATGTGGTTCTTGCTTTTGGCTCTATTGATATGGTGGATTACATTTATTGATTTACGTATGTTGAATCATCCCTGCATTCCTGGGATGAATCCCACTTGGTCGGGGTGAATAATTTTCTTGATGATTTGCTATATCCTGTTTGCTAATATTTTATTGAGAATTTTTGTATCTATGTTCATTAGGGAGATTGGCCTATAGTTCTCTTTTTTAGTTGGGTCTTTCTCAGTTTTGGTACTCGAGTAATATTTGCTTCCAGGAATGACTTAGGAAGAATTGCTTCCCTTTCAATTTCACTGAAGAGTTTGAGGAGTGTCGGCATTAAGTCTTCTTTGTATTTCTTGTAGAATTCTGCAGTGAATCCATCTGGGCCTGGGCTCTTCCTTGTTGGCAAGGACTTAATTACATTTTCAATTTCATTAATACAAATTGGGTTATTCAGCAGTTTTACATCTTCCTGATCCAGCTTTGGTAGTTCATATGTATCTAGGAATCTGTCTATTTCTTCAGTGTTATTGAACCTATGAGAGTAGAGGTTTTCGAAATAGGTGTTGATGATCTTCTGTATTTCCACAGAGTCTGTGGTAATTTTATCTTTTTCATTCCTTATTGCATGAATTTGAGTTTTCTCTTTCCTTTTTTAAATAAGGTTGGCTAGGGGCTTATGAATTTTATTTATTCTTTCAAAGAACAAACCCTTTGATTCATTGATCCTTTGTACTGTTTTCTTAGTCTCTATTGCATTAATTTCTGCTCTAATCCTTATAATTTCCTCCCTTCTTTTGGCTTTGGGCTTGGCTTGCTCTTCTTTTTGTAGATGTTTGAGTTGTAGCATCAGGTTGTTTATTTGTGTTTGTTCTGTCTTCCTGATGTGGGAACTCAATGCAATAAATTTTCCTCTGAGGACTGCTTTCATTGCATCCCACAAATTCCGCTAAGTTGTGTTTGTATTTTCATTTGCTTGTAGATAATGTTTAATTTCTTCTTTAATTTCGTCTGTGACCCACTGATTGCTCAAGAGTGTATTACTCAGTTTCCATGTGTTTGTGAGGTTTGTACAGTTGCTTTTGTCGTTAATTTCTAATTTTATGGCACTATGATCCGATAACGTGCATGGGATAATTTCAATTCTTTTGCATTTACTTAAATATGTTCTGTGGGCTAGTATATGGTCTGTTTTAGAAAATGTCCCCTGTACTGCTGAGAAGAATGTATATTCTGATATTGTTGGATGGAAAACTCTATATACATCTATCAAGTCCATTTGTTCACAGGTATGATTCAGTTCTGTTATTTCTTTGCTGATTTTCTGTCTAGTTGATCTATCCCTCTGTGTCAGTGGCGTGTTAAAATCTCCTGTTATAACTGTGTTATTGCTTATTTGACTTTTCATTTCTGTTAATATTTGCTTTGTATAGCTGAGTGCTCTGGAATTTGGTGCATATATATTTAAGATTGTTATCTCTTCCTCTTGAAGTTTTCCCCTAACTAGTATGTAGTGACCTTCTTTATCTCTTTGGATCATTCTTGCTTTGAAGTTCACATTGTCTGCAAACAGGATTGCTACTCCTGCTTTTTTTGGTTTCCTGTTGCGTGAAGTACTGTTTTCCATCCTTTGACTTTCAGTCTATGGGTTTCTTTTTGGGTAAGATGGGTTTCTTGTAGACAGCATATGGTTGGATATTGTTTCTTGATCCATTCTGCCAGTCTGTTTCTTTTGATTGGTGAGTTGAGGCCATTTACATTAATGGTTGTAACTGTTATATATTGGTTTATTGTTGACATGTTATCTTTCTGCTGTTGTATCTTTAGCTTTCCATTCTATTTAATTGTCTACCTTGCTATGTGTATCTAGAATATCTTTCAGTATTCCTTGTAGGGTTGGTTTTGTGGTCATGAAATTTTTCAGCTGTTCTTTTTCATGGAAGTATCTTATTTCTCCATCCATTTTGAAGGACAGTTTTGCAGGGTACGTCAGTCTGGATTGAAAGTGGTTTTCCTTTAGGATCTGAAATACTTCACTCCGTGCTCTTCTTGACTTCATTGTTTGTGTTGAGAAGTCTGCTGTGATTCTGATAGGTTTTCCTTTATAAGTGATCTGTCTTTTCTCTCTAACAGCTTTTAGTATTCTTTCTTATGGTGGGTTTCTGGGATGGTGATTATTATGTGTCTGGGTGTAGTTTTATTTTGATTATGGCTATTTGGAGTTCTATATGGCTCACTAATCCAAATGTCAGTTTCCCTTCTCATGTTTGGGAAGTTTTCAGCTATTACTTCTGTAAATATCCTGTTGATATAATTTTGGCTGTCTCCTTCTTTTTCATTTATCCCTATTAATCTTATGTTATTTTTCTTTGCCGCATCTTGCAGCTGTTGAGTGGTTATTTCGTGATTTTTTGTTATTTTTAAAAGATCTTTCCTTTCCTGTTCACTAGCTGCGATCTTATCTTCGAGGTCTGAAATTCTATCTTCAGTTTCATTGAGGCGGTTTTTACAGCTTTCAATAGAATTTTTGATTTCCTGTATATCTCTTTGAATCTGCTTTATGCATTCTGTTTGTTTCTTATAGTGTTCATTCAGGGATTCTATCTGTTTGCTTTGTTCCTCTAATTTTTTAGCTGTGTCTTCACTAGATGCGTTTACTATTTCTTTCACTACTTTTATCATTTCTTCTTTTACCTGGGCAATTATTTCTAATTTTAATTTCTCCATAGTTTCCCCTATTTGCTTCTTTATTTCAGTTGATATCATTTCAGTCATTTCCGGTGTATGGCCTCTATTTTCTTCTATGTATATGGCTCTCCGGCTTTCTTAGGATGGGCTGGTGATTTGAGCCTGCCTTTTAGTCTTTCCTTTTGTCATTTTTTCTTTATTTCCTTGGTTTGAGTGGTGTTCCAAAGCTTCCTCTGGGTGTATTGCAAATCTCCTCCTGCACCCTCAGCTACTGGAGCAGTCTCAGCTCCTCTGTAGGTGTTTGGCCCCCCGCCCCCTAAATTGAGAGGAGGAAGCAGGGTGTGGAGAACTGGGGCCAGAGAAACCCCTGGGGCAAATCCCCTGTCCCAGGGGTGTCGATATGAACTCAGCAGCTGGCAGTACTGGTCTCAAGCAATCCCCAGAGCAGCCCAATTGAGCCCAGAGACCCCAAGCAAGGTTCCTGCCTGCTGGGCTGAAAGAAGAACGTAGCTGACCAAGGCCCCACAATCAGTTCAGCATCCCGGTAGCTCCCCAGGAACTCAAAAGCTGGAATGTAGGTCTCCAACTCTCCCCAGGTCACCAGAACTCACCCCAGGCAATCTCCACCCCTCTGTAGACTTGAGATGCAGAAGCTGGGCGTGGATAAGTGGGGGCGGCAGAGCCCCCGGGGCACAATCCCCTGTTCTGGGGGTGTGGATATAAACTCAGCAGCTGGTGGTGCTGTTCTCAAGCTGTCCCCAGGCCAGCTCACTTGAGCCCAGAATCCTTGAGCAAGGTTCCTGCCTTGTGGACTGAAACAAGTCCGCTGAGCGTGGGTGACTGAGGCCCTGCAATCTGCTGGATCCAGTCCAGCGTCCTGGTAGCTCCTCAGGAACTCAAAAGCCGGAATGTAGGTCTCTAACTTTCCCCAGGTCACCGGAACTCACCTCAGGCAATCTCCACTTCTCTGCAGGTACTTGGCCCCCTAAATTGAGAGGCGGAAGCAGGGTGTCCCTACTAAGATTATTATAAGAATTAATTATAAGGTCTTAGAATGGAGATTAAAACAGTGTGAAAAACAGATAAGTATATGCTAAAGATGTGACAATGCTAGTGAAAACTAGTAAATACATTGGCGAAGGATGCTTTTTTAAATATAGTTTTATTTAGTGCCTGTTGATTTTATAAAATATTGGAATTTAATATGGTATTTTCATATATGCATATATAACATATTTTGATCATATCCATCGCTAATTATACTCTCCCTTATCCTTTTTCTCTTGTCTAATAATAATCTTTCTACTTTCATGCTACTTTTTATCTATTTATTTTTTGTACTGGGGATCGAACTTACAACCATGCGCTTGCAAGGCAGGCACTCATGCTGCTGAGCTATATCCCTGGCTCATGCTACTTTAAAAAAATATACCAAATATTAGGGAAAATATTTGATATTTGTGTTTCTTAGTCTGGTTTATTTCACTGAACTCAGTGATCTCCAGTTCCATTGTTTAACATGGTGAACTCCAGTTACACCCATCTTCCTGCAAATGAGAGAGTTTTGTTATAGCTAAATAATACTCCATTTTGTTTATATATACAGGACCACATTTTCTTTATCCACTCTTTTGTCGATGGGCACCTACACTGGTTCTATATCTTGACTATTTTTGAATTATGCTACAATAAATACAGATATGCAGGTATCCCTGTGACAGTAGTGGTGAACCTATGGTATACATGCTGTAGTAGGCTGTTATTGAAAGTTCTGAAAAGTTTGCCATCACTTTCCTATAAATGCTGACTTTAATTTGGGTATATACCAAGGAGTAGTGTAGCTGGGTCAAATTATATTCTATTTTTAGTTTTTGAAGAACCTCTGTACTGATTTCTGGAGGGGGTATGCTGATGTACGTTTCTACCAGCAGTGTAGAAGGTTCTGTTTTATAAGAACCTGTTTTTTTGAGGGGCAAGCTATTTACATTCACAAGTGTTCATAGTCCTGATTCTTTGTAATGTACCAAGGTCTGTAATGTACCAAGGCCACACATAAGTTAATTTTATCATTTCTGCCAAGTCACCTCACATCCAGCTAGGAGGGAAGGATAGAGATTTATTGGGAGAAAAAGCATTAAAAGTAGATTTTGATGAATTATCTTGTGTTTTCAGAGAGAATTCATTGTTATCTTGCTTCCACTAATATGTTATAGTTTCTTCTAAATGTTTAATAGTTATAAACTGCTGGTTGGTATCTTAAGAACTCTTTTTATCTTCACCGCCTGCTTTAATTTTTTTTGAATAGTTATAAGTATGAATTAGGAAAGGAGGCTAATCAGATTGGCCAGCTCAGTTTCTTAGAATATACTTTCTCCTTTCATGAAGTGATGATGTGGTGATTCTTTTATAGGACCTACTGCAGCTGTAGGACCTGGTGACCTTTTAAAGATGTGAATTGGGCTGCGTAAACAGTGGGAGAAACTGGAGAAAACAATGAGTAAAGGAAAAGTATATTTCCCGGTAAGGAAAAGTATATGTTGCTTTTAATATATTTTTTACTTTCTTTTTGGTCAATTTTTATTGCTGAGCTCTTCGATAAAATTATTTTTGGATTAACCTAGAAATCTATGCTGAAAATACAGTTATATGATTTCTTAAGTCATTTGATAGGAATCTACTATACCTAAGATTGATCACTGAGTATTGTCAAAGCAGAGTTGTGTGTGTGTCTCTGTTGTGTAGGTTTAGGTCAAATTTCAGCCTTTAGTCTGAGTGTAAAACATATGCTTTGAAAACAAGTATGAATACCAATTATCCAAGCCATATTCTCTAGTTGTAATATGTGTGGCATTTCTGGAATAAGAAACATACAGTTTAATATAGAAAATAAAGCATATTAGCAATCAGTGTAAATAGATATAATAGACTTCATTTGATGAGCTATATATGTCCTGGTAATACTTTGTATATGTATGTGTGTAGTAATGGTGCTTGAACCCAAATGGGGCCTTTGTACTGAGCTACATTCCCAGCCATTTTTATTTTTTATCTTCAGAGTCTTACTAAATTGCCTAGGCTGGGCTCAAACTTTCAATCCCACTGCCTCAGACTTTCAGAGTGCTGGAATTACAGGTGCATACCACCACATCTGGCCAGTATGTTTCATAAATAATGAAAATCTTTTACATTATTTTACTGTATAAAGTTTCTGAAGAAACTTTCTCTGGTACTCTGAATAAAAGTTTTGGAAAGAAAGGGATGGAAATGAAGGCAAGGTGGTACAGGAGGCTGGAAGTTAGGCGCTACAGCATCCTTAGCTCCTTGGTGATGTTATTCCTCCATAGCCCCCTGTAAGTTTTCCCATGGTTATAATCTCTGGACCTTCCTGTCTGGCAGTGTTGATGGTAAGGCTCTTTCCTGTACTTGAGACATGCACTGTGGCAGGATTACTCTTGGATGTATAATATATAGCTTGATAGTTCTTTGAATATTAAAGTTAAATAAAACTTTTCAGTGCCCGTGTGTATTCTAAACTAAAAATAGCATAAGACACACATTGTTGCCCACCCTTACACTGACTAGCCTGTGTTTTAGTCAGTCCAGAAATGCTTCTGCCTCTGGACCACTGCTTCCTTTGCCTGAAATCCTCTTCTGCCAGAAATCTACTTGGCTCCTGTTCTTCTCCTTCATGTTTCAAAATTTACCTTACCAGTGATGGCTTTCATGACACCTTCAAGTGAAAATTATACATTGACACACTCTGGAATCACTGTATTCTGCTTTACTTTCTCCATATCAGTTATCAGCATCTGGCTACTCTGCATATAACTGTTTGATTGGCTGCCCGTCTGCCCTGCCTCCACACTCATGTACCTGTTTTTCTTGAGCTCTTAAAGGGCAAGAACTTTATCCACAGGACCTAAAACACTGCTGCACAGTAGATACTCAGCAAGTAGTTGTTGAATGAATGAATGAAGTGTGCTTTAGTTAGGTTGATGATATAAATTTAGAGATGATGTGATTGGATTGAAAATAGCAGGAAAAACATTGTGGAAGAAGCATCTTAAATTACATATTAAAGTTTAATAAACAGGAGAGTTTAAAAACCATAGTAAAAAATAGATCTTTGCCAGACACAGTGGTACAGGCTTGTGATCCTGGCTATTCAGGTGGCTTAGGCAAAGGATTGCAAGTTCAAGGCTAACCGAAGCAACTTAAGTGATACTTTGTTTCAAATAAAATTAAAGGAGGGGAGGTATAAATGTAGCTCAGCACTTCCTAGGTTCAATCCTTGAAAAAAGTGCTTTGATCTAGAATATTTAGAACTACTTCACGTTTATAATTGGCAGACAAGATATTTAGATTTAAAAACCAGACATAAAATATTAAGCAGAAGTACCTGGAAAAGCTTTTAATGGTAGATCTGTGAAACAAGCAAACAGAATGGTTCAAAGGGGGAATGACTTGAAAGACGAATTTCACGGTCAGGACAGAGATTACCAGGAGTCCTAGCAATGCCTGTTGTGTTAGGGGTCTGGTAGGTTGAGGACATTATATCTGATGACTGTGGGGTGCATTGGGGGATCACTCAACTCTGCAGAACAATATTTTGGTTATTCAATACATCGTGTTATTTCTAATTCATATTTAAGATCTTTTAAAATTAATCTCTGACTTTAAGAGTATTTACCATAGGTCAGGAATTAGTGCAGTAGTAGAGTATGTGGTTAGCATGTGGGAGGCCCTAGGTTTGATCCCCATTACTGAAAAAAAGCACATACTCTTTGACTTAGAAATTGTATTTGTAGGAATTTATCTCATATATATCTTCATACAGGTGTGCAGCTAATCCTGTAGTACCTCATCGTCTATTAAATCCTTATGCATTTGGATAGGCACTCAATAGCACTTGGGCAGGGACTCTCACTGTCATCAGTCTGTTGTGGCCATGGTCATGGCCTGTCTTCTGGCTTGGGTTTTTTTTTTTTTTTTTTGGTACCGGGGATTGAACTCTGGCTTGGGTATTAATTGCCTGCTCAGTCTAAACTGCAGTGGACCGAATATATTTGCCCAGTAGCTAACTGTGTATCCAGTTAGGTTTCCTCTTCCACACTCCTATTCCTTTACAACAGCCTTTCTTTTTTCCCATTTGCATATACTATTCTGCTTACACTTTTTGTATTGCATTTTTGGCTATTTAAATAATTAAATATGTAATAGTGAATATCTCAACTTGGCTACACATTGAAATCACCTCAGAAACTTTATAAAATATTAATGCCTAATCTCACCTTTAGAGATTCAGAGGCAAATTTTTCTGTGGTGAGTTATAGTATCAATTTTTTTTAACCAGGAATTGAACTTAAGACCTTGCACTTTGCCTAGCAGCCACTTTGCCACTGAGCTATCTCCCCAGCCCATGAGTATCAGTGTTTTTAAAAGCTTTCCAAAGTGATTTTCTTGGGGGCTCCTGTTTGGGGATCAGTAATACTATTTATTTTTCTATATTGGTGGAGACTCTAGTCACCTTGAACTTATTATAACCATTTAAATGACTTCTTTGGGCTTTATAAGTCTAGTATTGTTTATAAAAATATTTTATCTCTGCCTTTACTTTGTATGTATCACTTATTTATTTTTCCATTTTAACTATAATTGACAAAATTATATATATTTAAGATGTGTAATATGTAGATGATTACTACAGTCAAGCTAATTAATATATCCATCTCTTCACATATTTACAGCAATTCTAAATTCCTCCACTTAGAAATATTTTGTAACACAAGTCAGAAATCACTGTTTTTTTGGGAGGGTACTAAAGGAATTGAACTCAGGACCTTGTGTTTGTCAAGCAGGCATTGTGCCACTGAACTATATCCTCGGCCCCAGAAGTGGAGGATACTGTAGCATACTGTTTTGTCACGTAGAATCTTTTGTTTTTTAATTTTATTTAAAGAGAAAAAAAGCAAAACTGTAAAAAGGGTAGCAACAATACAGAATTCCAAAGGAAAAAAAGAAAAAAAACCACTAAGAAATCACTGGTGGATAAATTACATACTGTCATCTTAGAAATAGTTGTTCAGGTCACAGGATTAAAGCATACAAAGTGGACATTCAAACAGTGAGACTGCAAACAGTTCTGCTCAACGATCCAACAAAAACTTAGTAATATGGTCATGTATTTTACACACTTAAACAACATACAATTATATCCTTTAGAGCACTTTCTTTTCCTCTTTTTTAACAATAGCAATTACACATTTTGGGTTTTATTACTCTTACAATTCTTATTGCATTTTACACTAGAGACACAATGTGATATTTATAAATATGATTCTTATGTATTTCACTTATGAGGATAGTCTCAGGTTGCCTCCATTTACCTATGAAGGCCTCAAGACCATCCTTTTTTATAGCTGAGTAATATTCCATTGTATAAAAATACCACATCTTTTTCATCCACTCTGCAGTTGATGGGCATTTTGGTTGTTTCCAAGATTTAGCTATTACAAATTGTGCTGCTATGAACATAGGTGCACATATATCACTGTGACATGACCTTTTCAGATTTTCTGGGAAAATATCCAGGAGGGGAATAGCTAGGTTGAATGGAACTTCCAATCCTAGTCTTCTGAGAAATCTCCATAGTGATTTCCATAGTGGCTGCACCAGTCTACACTCCCACCAACAGTGGAACAGTGTTCCTTTTTCCCCGCAGCCTCGCCAACATTTGTTATTTTCTTGTTTTCCATTGTTTTCTTGATGGCAGCTATTCTTTCTGGAGTGAGATGATATCTCAGTGCTGTTTTAATTTGCATTTCTCAAATGACCAGTGATGGTGAACATTTCTTCATGTGTTTGCCATTTGTATACCTTCATCTGAAAACTGTGTGTTCATCTCAGATGCCCATTTTTGGAGAGGGTCTTTGACCAGAAAACACTTTTAAATAAAAAAATAAATACATTCAGCATCTCACACTCACTCAGAGACAGACTAAGACAGTTGAGTGAACACCATTCTAGATGACCTTTACATATTAGTGCATTTTTTAAAATAAAAAATTTGGTAATGCTGTATCTGTTTTATAGCATACTGTTTTTAACAGAGTATACTAGATAGCTTTTCACCTTAATAAATTCATGTCAACATCATGATCTCATAATGATATAATTAATAACTTCTTTTCCATCCTCACATTATCCTCCCCGGGACCCCCTTATCCCTACACCCTTGTTTTGTTTACCTTGTCTAGTAATAGTCTGTCTTCTACTTTCATACTTTCTTGTTTAGATTCCACATACACTACTAGGGAAGATACTTTTTTAAAGAGTTGCCAAATTCTTTTTTTATTTTATCTTATTTTAAAGGGGATAAAACCAAGAAAAATAAAGACAGAATAAAACTAATCAAAACAAATCAGTGCAAATGATACAGGACTTCAAAACAATTAGAAATCAACAGTAGTTACCATAATGCCTTTTGTTGTCCTCAAAATAGTCACAGATACCTGTAGACATAGTAAAAATCAAACAGAACGTAACAGAAGAACCAATAAAAACAAAACAATGAATGCAGTAAAGGACTTCAAAACAAGATAATAGTGAATCCAAAATGGCTACCATAATGTATCTTGCTGTTTTTGAAATAGCTGCTTATGGCATCAAATATAACAAAATCAAACAAAACAAAGCAGAATAAAACCCAATCCAACAAAACAATGAAAATGATACAGGACTTCAAAATAAGACAATAGGGAATCAACAATGGTTACGACTTTCCACCTTCAGAAGGAGATTCCACCTTCAGAAGGAGATTCCCCTTAGATGCCACACTGTATACCGTATCCTCTGATTAGATGATCAGACTACAGGCCTCGGACCTGCGAGGTCAGTGACGCACCGAAACACAGCAAGCATCAAATTGCATTTCACCTAAGTAGCTGTAATTGCAGCCTGTGTTTCTCCAGATCAGCCAGTTGCTTACTGGGTGGGGTGGGGGTTTGGCTCTTCTTGTTTGCCAGCCAGCATGCTGAAAGGGGTTGGGGTCTGGCTGTCCCTTAGCTGACAGTGGCCAGCACATGGTGCTGGTTCACAGTGAGGGCTTGCTTCTTGATCAATCGTTGTTCTCTCCCCTTGAAGTCCAGCAGAGGGACAGTCATACCGCAGCTTTTCCCCGTGAGTCAGCGCCATTCGTGAACTACAAGTGGGGAGAACAAGGATTCATCAAGAAGCATGCCCTCCCTGCGAAGTGAAGCCCTCCCAGTGCCATGTGTGGGCTGTTGCCAGTGAGGGGACAGTCAGACCCAGCCTTTCCCCATGAGTCAGTGCCATTTGCAGAATGCGGGGGGAGAGAATAGAGAAAACATTTGATACTTGTCTTTCTGAGGTGGCAGACTTCACTTAATATGATGATCTTCAGATCTCCAGTTCTATTTTTCTGCAAGTGACATAATTTTGTTCTTTATAGGTGAGTAATACTTCACCATGTATATATACCATGTTTTCTTTTACATGGATCTCTTGGTGTGCAACTATGTGGTTCTGTGTCTTGGATAATGTGAACTGTGTTTAAGGTGGGTGTACAGACAGATATCCCCTATTGTATGCAATGTGATCAAATTATATGATGAATGTTTAAAATTTTTGAAAAAATTATTACAGAAAAGGCACATTGCAGTTGATCACATTTAAAGTATCCCTCCCCACTTTGAGCACATTTATCACATTCTTGCCATAGTCTAAAGCAATTCTGGAAGCACTCTTTTGTAAGTTCTTATGAAGTGTGATCAGATATGTGGTGAATGCTGCTACTGAGTGCCATACAAGCAAAAAAGCAAGTTGTAAAAATATTGCTGTGTGAAATTAGGAAATAATCTTAGCAAACTGTCCCTCAGACAGAGGACTTCTGTATAGAACATATAAAGAATTAAAAAAAAATCAGACCTCTGAAATCCAAAGAATGAATCCAAAAATAGGCATCTGAGATGAACACACAGTTCTCAGATGAATACAAATGGCAAATAAATACATTTAAAAATGTTCAGCATCATCATTAATCTTGAGAGAAATGCAAATTAAACCACACTGAGATTCCATCACACTCCAGAAAGAATGGCCAGGATAAAAAAAAAAAAAAAACTACCAACAACAAATGCTGGAGAGGCTGTGGGGAAAAAGGAACTCTTCTGCACTGTTGGTGGGAGTGCAGACTGGTGCAACCACTGTGGAGGTCAGTCTGGAGATTCCTCAAAAAGCTGGGATTGGAAGTCCCATTTGACTCAGCTGTTCCACTTCTGGGCATATTCCCAGAAGAACTGAAAACATCATACCACAGTGATGTATGTGCACCCATGTTTATAGCAGCACAATTTGTAATAGCCAGATCTTGGAAACAACCAAAGTGTCCATCAACTGAGGAATGGATAAAAAGATGTGGTATTTTTATGCAATGGAGTACTACTCTGCTATAAAAATGATCACATTGAGATATTTATAAATAAATGGACACAACTTGAAACCATACTCATAAGTGAAATAAATCAAACTCATGTGTGTAAATACCGTATAGTCTCCCTAGTTTAAGAAATGGTAAGAATACATAAGATTTTATGGTAATCATGGTTCCCCATTATATTTCTTTGAAGTCTTATAATATTTTTATTCCTTGGTTGGAATGGTTTTATTCTGTTTTTGTTTGATTTTATTATGTGTGATGGTATGAACAGCTACTTTGAAGAAAACAAGACATTATGGCAGCCATTGCTGATTTAATATAGTCTTGCTTTGAAGTCCTACCATGCTTCTACTTTGCTATTACCATCGGTTCTATCATGTTGTGTCTTACTGGATTTTAATATGTGTGATAGTATAAACAAATTTTTTAAGGAAAATGAGATATTATAGTAGCCATTGTTCATTATCAGTTATTTGGTTTTGAATGTCCTGTAATACTTTCATTCTCTTGAACCGTTTATACTATTTTGTTATGTTTGATACTATTGTGTGTGGAGGTATGCTCAACTGTTTCAAAAAAAAGAGACATTACGGAGCTACTGTTGATATCCGGTTGTCTTGTCATGAACTGCTGTGTGGCTTGCATTGTTTTGTTCTGATTTTCTTTGTTCTGTTCTCTTTTGTTTTATTCTCTTTAAAATAAAATAAAAAAATATTGCTGTATGTCCTCATCCACCTTATTTACTGATGTGGCACCATGTGACATCTGGCTCTTCTTCAGAGTCATTTACCATTAAAGGTAAACATTTTTCAATCAGTTTAAGACACTGACATAGCCACAGTGGTGCAACAAAAGGCATGAAATGTGACTTCCGGAACTCTTGTGAAAATGGCAAGAAAAATGGGATAAGTTGTGTTTAAATGAGAGGGTTATTTTGAAAGAGACCAATGGCAGTGCATGTTTTACTGTGATAAACTTTTAAAACTTTAAATATTCAACATTTTTTTTATCACAAACTTTGCATACTGATTTTAGCACCTTTGGATGTATACCAAGGATGGTATAGCTAGGTCCTTTGGAAGTTCTATTTTTAATTTTTTGAGGAACCTCCATACTGATTTCCATAGGGGCTATGCTGAATTTTCATTTCTGACAGTCCCCAATTCTTGCCAGCATTTATCATTTATTATATTATTGATGATAGCCATTAGGACTGGGATGAAGTAGAATCTAAATGTAGTTTTAATTTGCATTTCCCTAATGGCTAAAGATATTGAACACTTTTTCATATACTTTTTGGTCATTTGTACTTCTTTTGGGAAGTATCTGTTCAGTTCATTTATCCATTTATTGATTGGCCTACTTAATATTTTAGTGTTAGGATTTTTTATTTCTTTATATGTTCTAGATGTTAATCCTCTGGCAGAAGAGTAGCTGGAAAGGATTTTTTTATTCTGTAGGCTGATTCTTCATTCTGTCAGTTATTTTTCTTGCTGTGCAGAAACATTTGTTTGAGTAGTTCCATTTGTTGCTTTTTTTTTTTTTTTGGTGCTGGGGATTGAACTCACAAACTTGTGTTTACCAGGCAGGCGCTTGAGCTACTGAGCTAAGTCCCCAGCCCCATTTGTTGCTTCTTGCTGTTATTTACTGTGCTTTAGGAATCCTATTCAAGAATTGTTTGCCTATGCCTGTGGCTTAAAGTGTTTCTCCTTTATGTGCTTCTAGAAGTTTCAAAGTTTTAGGTATCATACCTAGGTCTTTGATCTACTTTGAGTTGATTTTTGTACAGGGTTAGAGAAGATGACCTACTTGCAGTCTTCTATACATAAATATCCAGTTTTACTACCACCATTTATTAAAGAGGCTGTCTTTTCTCTAATATTTTTGGATTGCTTGGTAAAAATTAGTTGGTTTCACTATTTGTTTTTGTGTCCTCATTTCTACTCCATTGGTCTCTGTGTCTATTTTTATGTCAGTACAGTGCTGTGTTTGTTACTATTGCTTTGTAGTATAATTTGAAATCGGATATTGTGATGATCCTACTTTTGTTCCTTTTCCTTAGGATTAGTGTGGCTAGTTGGAGTCCATGGTGTTTTCATGTGAATTTTGAAATTTTTGTGAAGAATGTCAGTGGAATTTTGATGGGGGTATATTATTTGATTTATTAAAAAAGATTTTGGTCTAGTTAGGTATTTTTTGTCAAAAATTTTGCATTGAATCTGTAGATCACTTTTAGTTAATATAGCCATTTTAGCAATATTAATTCTGCCAATATACAAACATGAGAAGTCTTTCCACCTTCTAGTGTCTTCTTCCATTTTTTCTTCAGTGTTCTGTAATTTTCATTGTTGAGACTTTTTGCCTTCTTGGTTAGGTTGATTCCCAAGTAATTTTTAATTTTTTTAAACACTATTGGAAATGGGATTATTTTCCATAATTTGTTCTCAGATGGTTTGTTATTGGTGTAACAGAAAAACTACAGTCAGTGTTGGTTTTGTCTCCTAACTCATTTTGTGTTGCTTTGCATTGGAAGGATCATCTGATACTATATTAATTACTTGTGATGCAGAATGCAGAATGCTTCATTTTGTACCTATTTTTAATGACTTCATAGCTTATTTTTCCTTGAAGTATAATATTGACATATAGTTTTAAATGGCTGCTCTCATCAGGTTAAGAAGATGTATCTTTATTATTAGTTTTAGTATTTTAAACTTGAAAACAGCTGTTGGATTTAAACACATTTTTAGTACCTGTTGATATGACAAAATTTATTTCTAGATTCTGTTATTATTTTCAGGTTTCTGTGCATGAATTTTGAGTGATCTTTGTCTACAGTTTTTTTCCTTTTCATTTTCTTTATCCAATTTTCAGATATGATACTAGAATAAAATAGAATATCCCATATCTTAACCTATTTTAGGCATAATTTCTATAATATGTGAGTTATTTAGTTCTGGAAAGATAAAAAAGATTCATTAATAAGGCATCAAAATACCTGCTTTGGTGTAGTATACTTATTTGATTTTTTTTAAAAAAAATTTTAGTACAGTTAGGTATTTTATTTTTGTCAATATTAGAATTTTTATTTTAATAGAAAATCCATCTATTCAGTTTTACCCAAATTTGTTAACATATACATAGTATTCTTTTACAGTTCTGTTGCTTTTTATGCCCATTTTCCAAATTTTATGTTTTCTTCATTTGTAAGTACTTATTTACTTTTAGTCTAGTCACAATAAATTTTAGTTGACATATAAAACTTTACAAAATACAAACGGGCATAGTAAAAAGATGGTTTCCCCTTCTCTCTTGTTCTTTTTTTTTTAATTTATTTTTTAAATTTTATTTTAAAGGGGGTAAAATTAAACACAACAAAACAGAACAGAACGGGACATAAGAAAGAATAAATTTCAAAGCTAGACAACCAGAGATCTTCACTATCTGTCATATTGTCTCTTGTTTTCTTCCAAATGGTTGTCTATATCTTTGCATGTGGGGAGCTCATACTAAATAACATAGCTAATCTTTTCACAAGATGTGTAGTTAACTGGCTCCCTCTTGCTAAGGGGGGAGGACATGGGACAGGGGACAGGAGGACTTGAGATGTCTGATTCTCAGCCTGCGTGCAAGCAGGTTCACAGCCGCCCCTCAGAGAGGGGAAGAGCTCCTTGTTCTCCCGGCACCCGGAGAAGCCCACAGTGCAGGTCCCGATGCGCCAGGGTCTCTCTCCTTCAGGCCGCAGAAAGTCTGCCACACTCACAGCCGCCCCCCAGAGGGAAGGAGCTCCTTGTTCTCTCAGCACCTGGAGTCAACAGCACGGTGCAGGTCCCCATGCACCATACTTACCTGTCCCCTGCAGGCCCCCTGAAGTCCACCATACTTACCTGCTATTTCTTTCTGATGAATTGACCATTCCATTTCCAAAGTTCTGAACTGGCCAAAGACCGCAAAAAGAGTTCTCTTTAGGCTCCTGTTTGAGACCAGCAGCTACAGCAATCTGCTGGCCTTGCTTCAGGGCCACCTCTCTTGTTCTTAGGTAAACAACCCCTGACATTAATTCCTAATAGTTTCTTATTAATCCTTCAGAAAATTACATTTTGCTTCAAAATACCTAATTTACTTTTTAAAAATTCCTCTAGAGGACAAAGAGGTGGAGGGAGTAAGGGAGAGGGGAAGGGAACATAAAAATAATTAAGATGTATTATGTGCATGTACCAAGTACTCACAATGAATGTAATCATTATGTACTAAAAACATGTACTAATACATTTTAAAAAATAAAATTTCCTCTAGGTAATTTTATTCCTCAAGTTTATTAATTGCATATTTAGCTTTTATTCTTGTTTTCCGATAATACTTGTTGCAATAGTATTTGTTTCCTTTTTTCAGTATGCTCAGTATATTTAAAAAAATTTTTAAAATTTAATTAAGTTACTGATACAATTTAGGTATATACAGTGATGGCATTTCTCATAGGGAATTTGTATTTGTACATGACATACCTTAATTTACCTTTTTCCCCCTCCCATTTCCCCTCTCTTCCAATCAACCTCTCTTCTTCATTTACAAAGCTTTGCTTCCGTTTTTTTCAGTTTTTCTTTTCCCTTCTTCCCTTTCCCCTAACCCCTCCCCTGCTTCCCTTTTCCTTTTCCAAAACTTCTTCCCATTTCACCATATGTCTTCTGCATTGTGGTTCTTATTTACAGTTTCAGTGTCTCACTCCAGTGAGACAATGAGATATTTATATATGTCCAGTTTATTTCACTTAAGAGTATGGTATCAGGATCCATCTATTTAGCCATAAATGTCTCAAGTTTATCCTTCTTTATTACAGAGTAGTACTCCATTATATTAAGAAAATCTACGTGTTTTTTTATCCACTCACTGGTTGATGGGCATTTGGGTTGTTTCCAAGGTTTAGCTATTACAAACTGTGCCACTATAAATATGGGTTTACCTGCATTGCTGTGGTATGATGCTTGTAATTCTTTTGGGAAAATACCAAGAAGGAATAGCTGGGTCAAATGGATCCTCTAGTCCTAGTTTTTTGAGGAATCTCCACAGTGATTTGTACAGTGGTTGCATTCCCACCAACAGGGGAGAAGTGTACCCTTTTCCCCACAGCCACACCAGCATTTGTTATTGGTTTATTTTTTGATAATAGCCATTCTTTTTTGGAATGAGATGAAATCTTAGTGTTGTTTTAATTTGCATCTCTCAAATGTCTAGTGATATTAAATATTTTTTCATATATTTCTATTTGTGCTTCTTTATCTGTGAAGTGTGTATTCATCTCAGATGCCCATTTTGGGGTTGGGTCTTTAAATATAAGGGATCTGATTTTTTTCAGTTCTTTATATGTCCTTTATCTGAGGAGCAGCAGCCTAAAAATTTTCCCACTCTGCGTTATCTTTTCATTCTGTTGATTTTTTTAATTGTGAAAAGCTTTTTAATAAAATAAAATAAAATAAAATAAAATAAAATAAAATACCTATTGTTGATTCTTTGTAGTATTCTCTGTGTGATCTGGGTTTTGTTCATGAAGTCTTTGCCTACTCCTATGTCTCCAAGAGTTCTACTTATTTTCTCTTCCAGTAGATTTAATATTTAGATCTTTGATCCATTTTGATTTTAGTTCAGTGCATGATGACAGACAAAGATCTAGTTTTAGTCTTCAGCATGTGGAAAGGAATTTTTTCCAGCGTCATTTATTAAAGAGGCTATCCTTCTTCCAGTGAAAGTGTTTGTCTCCTTTGTTAAAGCTAAGATGGAAGAATATGTTTGCAGTTGTATCTGCATGTTCTAATCTGTTCCACTAACCCTCAGATCTAGTTGTTTGCCAGTACCATGCTGTCTTTAGCTTTGTAATATAATTTCAAGCCAGGGATTGTGATGCCCCCTACCTTGTTTTTGTTGCCCAGAATCACATTTGATATTATAGGTCTTTTCTGGTTTCAAATAAATTTTAGGATTGTTTTCTCTAATTCTGAGACATATGGTATTAGAATTTTGATTAGAATTACATTAAATACTCATGGCAATTTTGAGAGTATGGCATTTTCACTGTGTTGATTCTTTGTAATCAAGAACAAAGGGATGCCTTTTTATTTTCTGATATCCTCTTCATTGTCCTTTTTCAGAGTTCTGTAGTTTTCAGTGTAGAGATCTTTTACTTCCTTTGTTAAGTTGATTCCTAAGAATTTAATTTTTTTTGATGCTGTTTGGGGCAGTATTTGTTTCTTAGTTTTCATGTTAGTTGTCCCCTTTCCATTATGCTTTAAGGTTTTATGGAATATTCTTTGTTTCCTTTTAGCTTCTAAACAAAATTTAAAGGTGAGCACTCCTTTGAATCTTAGTGCTAGAAATGACATTTGTTCCTATGTTTATTTACTGTCATCAAAGCAGAAGTAGGAACTTTTTTTCCCTTATATTATGAAATTCAATCTGTTCCTTTCTTAGTATCCTTTTTTCCTATTCTTTATCTGTTCCCCCATCCACCAGTTGTTTTCTCCATTCACATTTTGTGTTTGTCCTATGTAATGTGTTAATTCTTCTGAGCTTTAGTCTAGTACTCATTGTTAGTATTTTGCTAGTTTTGAATGAATGAGTTCATTAATTACCACTGAGACCTTATGTGGAGCTGGTAGCCACTGAGATAAAAGCAGGAGATACAAAGAGAAGGGCAGGTCTGTGCCTGTCTTATCTCCTTTCTGGTTGAGAAAGTGGTATGTCCTACAAACCTACCAGCATGGCAAAAGATGTGATGTGTCGGTATATTGGACAGACAGGGGAGGGAGGGAGTTGTTTGGTGAGTCATGAAGGCATCTTGGAAGCTAAGTATTACTGGGAGTACCCCCAGGACTTTGTAAGACAGAGGGTAAAGTGTGAGAGTACGAAAGCCTGAGGTGCAGCAGTACCTCATCTTGTTCTTAGGATAGTAGTTGGATGTGAGACTGAAGAAAGGGATTTGGGGGCCAGATCATGATTCACCTTGAATACCTGGCCAAGTTTCCATTTGTATCTTTTGGGGTGCACTGTAGAGGTTTTAAGGAAAGAGGTTATGCTCAAGTTCATTCTTAAGGTGATAACTGACCATCTGAAGTACACACTGCAGGGAGGAAAGTCAGTTAAGCAGCTGTGGCAGTCTTTAGATGAGAGATGAAGGCTTCTGAACAATTGGGTAACAGTGAGGAAAAGCTGTGGTTTTTTGAGGCTGAAACTACAAATAATAGTGCCTAACATGGGGCGATTGGGATACCTCCAGGGGATTTTTGGAATTTTTGTTAAATTTTAAGGAGCGTAAAGATAGATGATAGAACTATTGACCAACTTAAAAGTTGAGGTATAGGTTATGGAAGGGAACACAGATACTAATTTGGGGAAAGGTAAGGCAAAGTTTGTCTTAGGATTTGTTGAATTTAAGAGAAAAAACCCTTTTAAGATGTCTAGGAAAATATTTGGGGGCAAATGGAGAAGTGGGCCCGGTGGGGATTGAGATGAAATGTGAAATTCGCTTGCCCCAAGGGTGATCCCATACCTCCAAGGGTATAAAAATTCCCCCTGAGGTGAGCAGGCAAGCCAAAACAGAAGGTCTTAGGATGGGTGCTTGCCAAAGGTTAGTGTCTGTGTGCAGGAAATCACAACATACTGAGCATTGTAATGTGTCCAGGACAGAGGCTGGAGTTTATCAGCATATTTTATCTTCTCAAAAGCTCTGCACATGGAAATTATTATTATGTTACTTAATGGGTCAGGAAAGTAAGCCTCCTTGACATCATTACCAAGCTAGTAAGTGGGATTGCAAATCAGGCTCTAATATCAAGTTCATGTTAGAACAAAGAAAGGAGACACAGAAAACTGGTAGGGAAGAAGCAATGGTCAGCAGGGTCTACACACTCAGAAATCAGTACGATAAAGAGAATCTGAGCCACTGCTTTCTGAGTTAGAAAACTAATAGCAACATCCGCATGCTTAGTTCTACAAAGGACCCAAATCTGCACTGGAGTCTGGAGGTTTGGTGGTAGGAGAGGGAAGAGGGGACATTGTGTTAGTAAGCTTTATATAACTATGATAAGATATCTGACATAACTTTAAGGAGGAGAGCCTCATTTTGGCTCAGATTTCAGAGGTTTCAGTGTAGGGTAGGCTGGCTTCAGTATTTCTGGGCCTGCAGTGAGGCAGAACATTCTGGTTAGAAGGGCATGGGAGAGCAAAACTGCTCACCTCATGGTGGCTGGCAGCAGAAAGAGGATAGAAGGGACCAGGGATAAGATATACCCTTCAAAGGCATGCCCCCTTCCCTGACCTCTTTATTCCATATCTTTTCATGGCCCACTTAGCTACGAACTTATTGGTATCCATTGATAGAGTTAGTGCCCTCGTGGTCCAGTAACTTCTCTAGACCCCACCTCTGAATATTGTTGCTTTGGAAATCAAGCCTTCAACACTGAGCCTTTTGGAGAACTTACTAAATCCCAGCCATAACACATCTGATCTGGGAGGTAGAGGTGGCCTCATTTCTGCTTGTTTACAGGTGATAGCTTGAGGTATTCTGTTTGGCTTATACATTTTTTTCTTTAAGGTTTATATCTTAGATTGTCTTGTCTCCAGATTTTTGTTATTAATAAAGTAGCTCTTTTCATGTAACCTACTTGTTTAATTATTTGCTCTTTTCTCTTTCCTTTATTCCTTCCTTTCTCTTTCCTACACATTAGTGACCTTTGCTAATTACAGTATATATGAGACCCTGGGAGCTCTTTCTGGCTTTTTTTTTCCCCTCAGGTTTTTATGTTTGGGGGAGGGAGGAGGTATGGGAGGACAGACAGAAACAGACAGAGATAAACAGAGATACAGAGAGAGAGAGAGAAAGACAGAGACAGAGACAGAGACAGATTAAAGAGAAGACAAGGAGAGGAGAATTGATGGATTTCTACCCATATGACATTTGCCATCATCATGGCGGTGGTCCAACATGGCTGAGAGACCCCAGGAACAATCACACATCAACTTCATGCTGCTTCTTCCCCCAGCCCAAAATAAAAACCTCCTCTTCCTTTTACATGCATGCCAGTGCTCCTCCAATCAGCTGTTACTATGTCATTTTGCCCTCCTCCCCCAGGCAGACCTAATACAAACTCAATCACTTCTTTGTTCTAGTCAGAGGGAATCTTGCACTCTTCTGCAATACTCCTGTTACTGCAATAAAGACCTCTCTCCCTCTTTCTCTCTGTTCCTGTCTCGCAACTGCCAAAAAACCTAATGAGAATGAATTTGTCATCTGAATTTTTTGTTCTTTATCTTCCTCCAGAACTCTAATTCACATATTGTATCATTTCTTCAGATTACAGTTTGCTCGTTCTCTGACCATAAGAGAGTGTGGTGGTTTTCATGGGCTTCAAACTGGATATGACGATGCATACCTATAATCCCAGCTACACTACTTGAGAGGCTGAGAAGAAAAGACTGAAAGTATGAGGCCAGCCTGGGCAATTTATGAGATACTATCTGAGAGAGAGAGAAAGAGAGATGAAGAGAGGGGAGGAGAAGGGAGGGCAGGAGAAGGGAAGGGAAGGGAAGGAAAGGGAAGTGAAGGGAAGGGAAAGGAAAGGAAGAACGGAGGGAGGGAGGGAGGAAGGAAGGAAGCAAGCAAGAAGAGCAGGCAGGCTAGGAATGTAGCTTAGTGCCTCCCTGGGCTCAGCACCCAGAACAGAAAGAAAGAAAGAAAAAAAGAAAGAAAAGGAAGGAAGGAAGAAGAAGAAAGAAAGAAAGAAAGAAGGAAAGAAAGAAGAAAGAAAGAAAAAGAAAAAAAGAGAAAGAAAGGAGGGAGGGGAGGAAGGAGGGAAGCAAAGAAGAGGAAAAGGAAGGAGAGAGGAGACAGGCAGGGAAGGAAAGGGACAGAAAGAAAATAATGAGCTTCTATGTGTCTCATTTTTCTCATCTGTAAACGGAAAGAAATAATAGTATCTATTATGTATCCAGAACCAGAGTTGAAAGGGTTAAATGAGCCACTGCATGTAAAGTACTTAGACGCACAGTATGTAGTGTGTTACATGTTGTGAAGTTGTTAGCTCTCATTCATTCTCTTTCTCTTAAACACTTTCTCTTTTCCCCTTTCCTTACCCCATATGTTGTCAAAAATGGCATCATACCAAATCCTGAAATGGTTACATTAGTAACAGTGTATCATGGACATCTTTCTATGTAATTTGTTGTTCTAAGGATAAGTAGTAGGAGAGATGACCTCTTTCTGATTGTCATTTGGACCATACAAATAAATGATAAATTTGCAGACTGTTAGAACCTTGTATACTGTAAGTAGATAAATCCTGGAACCCAAATAGTATTTATTTGAGATTTTAAGCAGTTCAGCAATGAGTAATTTTAACCTTGATTCAAATTAGCATCTGAGTTGCAGTTGTCCATTGTGTGGCTGATCTTCCCCATGCAGTGTACAGTTGACATTCATTTAAAAATGGGCCATAAAATATTAATTTCTACCTTCAGAATAACTCTTCCAGAAACTTTTAGTTTTGCTACTATAGGTGTCTAATCATCTCATCTACACCTACTTTTAACTTCCCATACAATATATATGGCTATTTTATTTCACTTGTTTTGCTGCATTGGCCACAACTTCAGAAATATATAGTAATCACACTAGTCAATTTCCACCGTTTTGACATTTAGCTTAGAAGAAGTGAATTATATCACCTTTTCTGTCTACATACCTGTTGTTCTCTTTTGTTCTGGTATTTTTATTAGGGATCAGTGTTATAACACGATTTTTGCTAGATATTTTTATTTAATATTTTGATTTTGTGTTATATTTATCTTGAGCTATCATCATTATATTCTAGCCCAAATCCTTATCAGTTTGGCTATTCTTTTATCACTTGATACTGAGTTTTTTCTTTAAAAACTGATTTTTTTTATTAGTAAGAATCCAGACAAATAGATCAGATATTTATGTGTGACTTATAAAAAAGAAATAAAAACATTTTAGGATACTTCTAACTTCGAGGGTTTTTTCTAGGAAATCTATGAACATATATTGACATCAGTATTTTTATATTATTTTTACAGGTCTCCTCTGCATGAGTAATTTTCAAAGTATTTTCAAAATAGCTGCTTATATATTTATGATTATTCTTGTAGTGTTTGCAAGCTACAAGTTGGGCTGAAAGATTTTCCACATTGCTTACATAAATAGGGTTTATTCCTTGTGTAAATTCTTTCATGTGCAAGAAGGTTATGATTTTGGCAGAGAGATTTTACACATTGTTCACATACATCGGGTTTCTCCCCATTGTGAATTCTTTGATGTCTATAGATGTCACTGTGTCTGAAAGATTTTCCACATTGTTCACATGCATAGAGTTTTCCTCTTATGTGAATTCTACCATGTGTTTTATAAGCTGTCTCTGTACTGATGTTTTCCCAATTTGTTGCATATATATCATTTCTCCTCAGTGTGAGTTCTTGCACAATTTTGACAGTGACTGTGCCTGCTGAATGCTTTCCCTCATTGCTTACATACATATGGTTTCTCCCCAGTGTGAATTCTATCATGTGTTTTAAAATCTGAGGCTGCACTGAATGCTTTCCCACATTTGTTGCATACATAGGGTTTCTCCCCAGTGTGAATTCTTTTATGTCTTTGACAACTACTGCATGTACTGAATTCTTTCCCACATTGCTTACATACATATGGTTGTTTTCTGGTATGAATTTTTTTTTGTTTTTTAAAGGAATATACTAAGACCTAATGCTTTTACACATTTCTCAGTTGCATAGTGTTTCTCTCTAGTATATTTTCTATCATATTTTTCAATGTGGTATGAAGAAATAGAACTATTGTTGTAGTGTTTGTGTGCATATCAACTCCCCGTACTGATTTCTTTTATGGATTTGAACACTGTTAGGTGTTGTGCAGGCTTTCACACTTTTCTTACCTACAGAAGTTTTCTGCCCAGGGCGAATTTGTTCACAAAGATCAGAGTTGGCCTCCTCACATTGCCCCTATTGATAGGAATTCCCTTATCTTTATCATTTTATGCTTCTGAAAGGACTGGAAATCACAACAGGGTTCTCCATCTTCATTACATTTATATTGCTTCTCTTCAAATCTCAAATAACTGTCTTGATCATATCTTAGAATATTTGAGCAATTTTTGTCCTCTTCAATTTGATATTTATGCCATATTCTTCCATTAATATATTAATAAATGTTTATGAATCAGCAGCGTTAATATTCATAAATGTTTCCCACTTCACACCTCTATGATGCTTTCCTGCTTTGAGGGTGAGAACCCCGTCATCGTACCTGAAGCTGCGCTGCTCAGCGGTGGGTACTGTCCTTCCTGGGCTGGAGCCCAGGGGGAGTTTGGGGAAGAGGGAGGCTGTGAATTTTGGGGGTCCAAGCCCAGGCTGGATTCCACTGCTTTATCGGGGGGCCCTGGGCCTGCCATTGTCTATAGCTTTAGGTTTGAGCTTCTTTTGGGGTGGATTCAGCAAATTCCACTCTGCTGTGAAGTTCACAGCTACATCCTCATAGGCCACGTTTTCCATCAAGTTACCATCGTGTGGCTTGAGGGTGTCCGAGGATCCTTTGAAGCCTGCAGTCATGAAAAATAGAGGTGTAGTCAGCTGCAGGCTCTCAGCACTCTGATTTTGTGTTTCTGTTTGTTTTTTGCCTACCATGAAAAAATTTTCAATGTATAATTCATTCAGAATTATATAAGCCAGATGTGGTGGCAAATACCTGTAATCCCAGCACTTGGGCAGCTGAGACCGGAGGGTTACCGTGAGTTTGAGGCCAGCCTGGAATACATAGTGAGACTCTCAAAAACTAAACAAAACAAACAAAAGCAATAGAAAGTTACCTATGGCAGAGTTCTTTTTCTGCTTTACTGGGTTTTTAAAGTAAGTTACTTTAAAATTATGTAATACATATAGACTAAAGAATGAAACTCAGTTGATAATCCTGCTCTTCAGATTAATGGTGTTGGATTTATGTAGGAAATTTTCTAGATATTTTTTCTCTCCTTCTCATTAATTCTTTCTCTTTTTCTTAAACATTTTCTCTATTTTTCTTTTTCTTTCTCTCCTCTCCCCACCTTATATCTTGCCCAAAATGTAATCATACAAAATCCTATTATATTTAACATTATATCATGGACATATTTCTGTGTCCATGCAAATATATCTACTGAATTCTGTATACTTCATATCTGAATGGTTTTCCCTAGTGTAGAATGACCATAATTTATTTAGCCAGTCCCTTTGGCAGATATTTAACTTATTTCCAATTGCTTGCTAACACTACGTGAAAGGTCTTGGTACATGTTTGAATGTAAAATTATCATATATGATAGATTACTAAAAATAGAATTTGTGAGTCAAAGGTGATAAGAGTTGGGATTTTTATAGTGTGAATTCCTGTAGTTGTATGCAAAATGTGATGTTATACATTGCGAATTTTCCTACGGTGACTTTATAGGTCAGAGGGACAAAAAAGTCATTTGTCCCCCTCTAAAGAAAAAAATTACTATCACACAAAATTAAGTAACTTGTCTGAAGTCTGTGGTGGGAGTGTGATTTAAGTCTGTTGTATCTGACTCCAGTGGTACTAAGAGAAGAAAATAGATTCAGATGTAATATATTGAAACAATCTATAGTACCAGTCTCTGAGGTGGGGTTATGAAAGTTCCACAGTGACTTGTGTTTTTAAATAAAATTTTTATAAGCAGAAGTAAAGTAAAAGTCATTGAACAAATAATAATATGTTCGCATGACAGAAATAGCAAGGAAAAGTTGTATTACCTTATTATTTGGACTTTTCAAAGACAGGAAACAGGTTTATGAATGAGGGAGTCAGAAATTCTTATTTTACTTTAAAAAGAATAAAAACAATGATACAGAATGTCAAAATAAGGTAACAGATTAACAATGGTTAATATATTGCATATTGTTATCTTCAAAATAATTTCTCAGATTATAAAATATAGACAAGAAAATTGATCAATGTAAGCACAAACCATTCTTTTCAGTAAACTAAGAGATTAGTAGTATAATTATCTACCATATATACGATATATATTTATCTGTCATATATATTCATAATCCTATATATGGATATATTCATATATTTTATATATGAATATTTGAATATATGAATATGAATATATATTTTATATATTCATATACTCTCTTCATATATTCTCTATAGTCATAATATATGTTCATATATATTCATAATATATATTCATATATTCTGTATATGAATTCTATATATATATTCATATATATATATATTTTTTCCCTCTTTTTTCTTTTCTCCTTTCCCCCACCCTAGTTGTTTCCTATCTATTGTACATTTTGGATCTTGTTTACTCTTTCAGTTATTTATCCTAGGGAAACAATACAGTGTTTACACATGTGAATATGATTTATTTCACTTATGAGTATGATCTCAAATTGCATCCTTACCTATGAAAGCCTCAAGTTTATCCTTTTTTATAACTGAGTAATACTCCATTGCATGAAAAAGCCACATCTTTTTTATCCATTCCTTTGTTGATGGGCATTTGGGTTGTCTCCACTATTTAGCTATTATAAATTGTGCTGCTATAAACATGGGTGCACATATATCATTGTGGTATAATGTTTTCAGTTCTTCTGGGAAAATACCCAGAAGAAGAATACTTGGGTCATATGGGGGCCTCCAAACCTAGTTTTTTGAGAACTCTCCACACTGATATCCACAGTGGTTGTACCAGTCTACATTCTCACCAGCAGTGGAGAAAGCTTTATTTTTCCCCACAGCCCTGCCAAAGCATTTGTTATTGGTTGATTTATTGATGTTAATCATTCTTTCTAGTAAGAATCTCAGTGTTGTTTTAATTGGCATTTCTCAAATGGCCAGTGATGTTGAACATTTTCATATATTTATTTGCCATGTCTATTTCTTCATCTAAAAAGTACATATTCATCTCTGATGCCTGTTTTTGGATTGAGTCTTTGAATTTGGGGAGCCTAATTTTTTTTATTTTTTTGGTACCAGGAATCAGACTCAGGGCCTTGTACTTGCCAGGCAGGCACTTATGCTGCTGTGCTATATCCCTGGCACCCTAATCTTTTTTTAATTCTTTATCTGTTCTAGATAGAAGTCATTGTCTAAGGGACAGTTGGCTAAAATCTTTTCCCATTCTGTGGGTTTTCTTCACTCTGTTGGTGATTTCTTTTTCTTTTTTTTTAATAATTTTATTTAAAGAGGAAAAAACAAAACAAAATAAAACAGAATAAAGGGTAGCAACAATACAGTATTCCAAGGAAAAAAGGAAAAGTACAACAACAATAAAACCTAAGAAATTATTACTTGACTAATTACATACTGACTTCTTGGAAATAGTTGTTCAAGTTACAAAGTTAAAACATGTAAAGTAG
>PVJX010024120.1:0-28455 GCA_004027295.1 Dolichotis patagonum | reverse complement strand
GCTTTGAACTCTTTCTACCTCAGCCTCCAAAGGGATGGGACATGCTGACCTTAAGGGTGCAGTACGGTACATACTCAGCTATTTAGCAAACCTAGTAAAAATAAAACCCTTAATGAGGGAGCCAAGTCTGGGAGCAGCTCTGTAGCAGGATTGCCTGGCAAGTACATGTGAGGTCGTGGGTTCTACCTGTAGCTAAGGTGGAAGACCAAAAAACTGGAGGATGAGCTGAGTATGGGGGTGCACACCTGTAACCCCTGCACTCAGGAGGCTGATGCAGGAAGATCGGTGCACTTTCCAGGCCAGCATGGGTAACAGTGAGTTTAAGGTCGGCCTGAGCTGCTTAGCAAGACCTTGTCTGAAAAAACCAAAAAAAACTTTTTTTGATACAAGGTTTCACCATGCAGTTCAGGCTGCCCTTAAACTATGTAGCACAGGCTGGCCTGGAACTCAAAGTGATCCTTCTCTCTCAGCCTCTGAGTGCTGGCATTACAGGCATGTGCCACCATGCCCAACAAAAAATTCAAGTAAGTGAAGGTGAAAGCCATCTGCAGGCTGCAAACGACTCAATAAACTCGAGGACTGAAAGTCAGGTTATCCAATGAGAAAGGATGAAGACAAGAGTCCTTGGTTCCAGTTCTTATATAGTGGCTGACACGTGTCAGGGACCTTGAGCTCTTACAGTAAGTTCGCGGGTACAGTTTCTGTTCTCACTGTACAGATGAAGAGGCTGAGACAGACTTTGAGTCAGTTGTCTGGAAAACCTAGCACCTCACCCCCAGCTGTGCTCCTGGCCCCCATGTCCCACCTCCCTTCTTCAAATTACCGGTGGTGCGTGAAGCTGGTCAACACAAAGTGGCTGGTAGCCTTTAACTGACTTTCCCCTGCTCGCCCTGTACTGACATTGAACCCAAGACCTTTGCACCGAGCTACCGCCCTATCAAGCCTTTCTTTTTTTAGAACTCTTGATACAGGCTCTTCCTACAGCCCTAAGTTGGTGAGGCTGGGCTTGAATGTGCAATTTTTTCTCAGCCTCCCAGAGAACTAGGAGTACCTGGCTTTTAAATGGCTTTCTTTGAATCTCCAGTGAGGCTTGTTAGATCCATTTTACAGATGAGCTGCTGATGTCTGACAAGGTGATGGTCCCCCAGGTACCAAAGCCAGCAGGTCCTGCAGCTCTACTCTGCTTGACACATGGGCTCCTCCGTGGATCCCTTTACTCCACGGAGACCCTAGCTGTATTTGGAAGCATGGCTGCTGAACGCTCTAGATGGATGTTTCACTCATTGGTCTTCTGAGGAATAATTAGGACAGGCTGAGTATCCTTAATCTAAAAATCTCAAGTGCTCCAAACTCCAAAGCTTTTTGAACAGTAAATTCCATACCTGATGTCCAGTGATAGGCTGCAGTTACAATGCAGATCCAGCCAGGTGAGGTGGCACATAGCTGTAAAGCTGTAATTCTAGCACTTGGGAGGCTGAGGCAGGAGGATTGCTGTGTTTGAGGTCAGCATGCACTACACAGGGAGTTCAAGGCCAGCCTGAATTTGTTATGCAGCCCAGGCTGGCTTCAAACTTACGATCCTTCTGTCCTAGCCTCTAGAGTGCTGGGATTACATTAATGTACGACTATGCCCAGATTCTTAAATATTTAAACAGTTTTAGTGGGGTGTGTTGGTGCACACCTGTAATCCCAGTGCTCTGGGAGGCTGAGGCAGGAGGCACCAAAATTGAGCAGGCCTGCACAATTTTGTGAAACTTTGTCTCAAAATATTAAGTGGGGCTTGGGATACAGCTCTGTGCAAAGGGCTAGGTTCAGTCCCTACTACTGTAAAATGAACAATACAGAGTTTAAGATAATATTACAATCTGTGACCACATCCCATCATCTGAAGCCTTATGGTTCTACCTTGGGAGTATTTCTGCTGGTTCTTGTTCATACAACTTTACTTTATGCATGCTTGCTGAAAAATTAACACATGGGATTCTATTCTTAGAGATAGGGTCTTACAATATAGTTCAGGCTAGGCTTGAACTCACTACATAGCCTAAGGTGGCCTCGGACTCACACCGATCCTCCTGCCTCGCCCTCTGACTGCTGGGATGACAGGTGTGCACCACCACGCCTGGCTTACTTGTGGGGGTTCTAGATGGCAGCTCCTACGCTGTTCCTGCCAGCACCAAGTACCCTGGATGACACTGGGACTGTGAACCTGGCTATACAGACTAGTTCTCAGAACTGATCTTTCCTCTGGCCTGGTGCTCCCCTCTGCAGTCATCTTCCTTGAATTCGAAATTTTCCGGGATCCCCATGCCTCTCCATTCCTGAGGTTCCCCACTCTGGTTGGGACTATGGCTTTGACTTCCACCTGTTTGTCCCCATCAGGCTGCCAAGGAGGAGACTGGAATTTCTCCACATCAGCAGATGCTCTGGTGGCTCCAGGGCCCTTAAAATTTTGGCCTGGTGGGTTCTATGTGATGCTTTTACGGAAATTTCTGAAGTCATTCATTTTCAGCAGGAGAGTATAAGTGATCTAACCTACCCTTCATGCAAAACTAAGGTCTCACAAAGCCAAGCCAAGATTCATCTAGGTCTCCTTAAATCCTCAAATGTAGGGCTGGGGGTTTAGCTCAGCGGCATAAGCGCCTGCCTTGCAAGTGCACAGTCATGAGTTCGATCCCCGGTACCAAAAAAAAAAAAAAAAAAAAAAAATCATGAAATGTAAGCCTTGAATACTCTGATATCCTACTCTCTCTAGAAACTGATTCCCTAATGAGAATGTCAGAGATTGCATGGGTCTTCTCAATATCTACTCTTTCTTTTATACTTTAAAAGATGTCTTACTCCCCCCATGTACCTTTTTTAACTTATTAAAAACAACTGAGAAAATATTTTAAGACTAGTTACAGAGATCTTTACTAGCAAAGTTTGGTTGTGCAACTGCACCCAGCTAAAAAACTCCATTTCCCAGCCTTCCTTGCAGCCCTGTGTATGGCTATGCACTGACCAGTAAGGTGCATATGAAAGTACACAGCAAGGTACTAGAGGAAGGAAGGGGGCTCCTCTGCCTGCAGAAAGGGGGTAGTAGGAGTTCCCACAGACATCTCAGACTGCACGGATGAGGGCAACAAAGAATGGCAGGTGAGCTGAGACAGGCATGCGTGGAGGCCCAACATACTTGCTTAACACTGGATTTTTAAAGAAATAAGAACGATCTTGTTCAAATCACTACTATTTTGAGATTTTCAAATCGAAACCAGCACCGATGAGAAGAGTCAAAAATAATCTCAGGCTGAGGAATTTGGCTACAGATCCCTTCAGTACATTTCCTATCTGACTGTGCAAGGGCCCGTAGCTCTCTTTTCCCCAACCTCCCTCCCTTAACAACACACAGACCAATCTGGACCAAGCCTTATAAATACTGATTTTATAGAAAGGACCAATTCAAAAATTGGCCAGACGCCACATGCTAGAATCTTCCAGAACCACAATGATGGAAAAACAAAAACAATAAACCCCAAACAGAACAAACAAAAATACCCCAGACCAAACTGCCTGAAAATCAAGATCCCAACTGACCAAAAGGTTCTAAAGAAACTTGTGGTTGGTTTGGGGTGAAGAGACCCCAACACCTCAACAAGTACCCAGAGTGGAAGAAAAAACCACTTAGAAATTCAAACCCACAGTCCCTGCCCTCCGTGCTGCTGAGAACAAGGCAAAGGGCTTCACAGCTTTACTGGGTGAGGAGCGCTGGCAAAGCTTAAATAACGGGAGCGGGTGGGAGCTGTACTTAAGGGACTTTTTCCCTTCCCTGTAGAGGAAGGGGGAGACTGGTAGCTTGTGGTTAAGAGAAAGCAGTAATTTTTATTTCTCTAGTGGGGAAAACATCTAGAAATGGTAGGCTGCCAGGAAAAAGTGCCAAATTTGATGTGTGATCGGATGGCCCCTAATTCCAAAAGAGGTGAACCCTGGGGCAGGAGGTTTGGAGGTACCAACCTGGGTGAGCAAACAGCTCCAGAGGCAAAGAGCTGGGGGGATGAAGAGTCAAAGAAGGGGAGCCAGTCTAGGGGGAAGCCTTAGGTGGTACCAAAATTAGCTGCCATCTGCTCCCTGCTGGTGGGTCCCTGGGGTGTAGAGAGTGGCAGGGAGGGTGCTGGGGCTGAATGAAGAAGAAATTGAGATGCTGATAAAAAAACACCCTACTTGAGGGTCCCTGGCCCTGGGTCAAAAAGAGTAGAAAACCAACGGGTCAACCAGAGTGTCCTCCTGGGTCCCCTGCAAAGCTGGTCTCAGTCCTGGTGGGGGATCAACGCTGCCCAGATTGGGGGGTTGTGGGCTGGTGGCCCAGTCCGGACCCTGGCTCCCAGGGAAGGGGGGCGGGCATGGTGGGCTCCCCCTCCCCTCCCCGGCTTCACCTCCCCTCCTCCCGGCCCGCTCTGCCCCCACCCAGCCCGTTGCAGGGCAGCACCCAGTTGTTATCATGCAGGCCCAGGCGGCAGCCCGGCGTCTCTCGATCAGCTCGGCGGCAGCACATCCAGTAGGAACGTCCGTAAGGCAGGTCGTGGTGGTAGGGCTTGGGGTGCCAGCGGCACAGGGACACGTCGCCCTTCTCGTATCTCTTGCGGCACTGCTTGCAAGGGTCATCGCGGTACAGCGGGTCCCGGCTCCAGCGCGAGTCCGTGGCACGCACACCGAACGCCTCGATGATGCCCTTGAAGTGGTGGCAGGTACACTTGAGGGCCGCCAGGGCCCGAGTGGGCAGGAAGCTGAAGATCTTGACTAGCACATGTTCCGGCAGCAGCAGCATATACTGTCTCGGCTCCAGCAGCCGCTGGATCTTGAAGCGGATTTCCAGGAAGTCATGCGACACATGCCTGTAGAGGCGGCACAGGGAGGTGTCCGCGTTGCCCTCAGCATCATCTGGGCCTGGCACTGCAGTGGGTGCGTCAGCTGGAGGGGGTTCGGGGGGCCCATCTGGGCCCCGGGACTGGAGGAAGAACAGCTGGCCGGGCGGAGGGGGCTCCTCGGGGCTGACTGTCAGGCACACTGTCTCCTCCTTCACATTCTTGGTGCCGTCCTTGCCGAAGAAGACGCACTCGTCCACCACGCCAGTCACCACCACATCCACATGGAAGCCTGAGGCTCCACAGTCCCGGGCAGGGGGGGGCGGGGGTGCCGGGGGAGTGTCCTCGGACCTGGCGGGGGCTGGGCTTTCACCCTCGCTGGCTTCATCTGCCCTGGCTAGCAGGAACTCCACGTTGCTAGGAAGAGCATCCCGGGAAGGGCTGATGAGCTGGTACAAGTCACAGGTGATCTTGTCCTTGGCTCTGGCCCCGGGCCCAGGACTCCCAGGGTAGGCACAACCGGGCCGGACCCCGCCCCCGTTGGGTAAGCTGCCATCTGGCGCTCGGGACTCCCGGCCATTGGAGATGCGGAAGGCAATGCGCACCTCACCTGGGCCAGGCCCAGGCCGCTCCTCCTTACGGAGGCCCTTGGTTGGAGGACTGTCCCGCTGGGCCTCAAAGTGGGCCACTGCCTCAGCCACACGGCTGCAGTCACTGGCACCGGAACGCCTCTCAGGCCCCAGCCCCTTAGCAGGTCCACCCTGCTCAGCTGACACAAAGACCACAGGTGCTGGGGTGGTGGGGCGCGGATAGCTCTGCAGGGCCAGGGCGGCCCTCTGTTCCACCAGGGCCACCATCTCGGCCACAGAGAGGAGGTCTACATCCTCCCCAGCTGAGGTGGGACCCCCCTCAGCAGCAGGGGTTCCCTCCTGGCCCCCTGGGTCTGGAGGAGCCCTGGTGGGCTCAAGACAGCGCCTCCTCCTCTTGGCCTTGGAGCTGTCACTGCCCCAGTGCCCCTTGACCTTCATGGAGCTGGCCCGGCTGCCTCCGCCACACTGGTGTGCCACAAAGAAGGCTACCTTCTCCTTAGTATTCCCAGGCTTGATGACATACCATGTGTCTAGCAGGACTCGACCCTCGTCTCCTGCAGCAGAGGCCGAGAGGAGTGGAGTGGCCTGGGAGGTGGGGGCGTCAGCCAAGGCGGGTGGGGTGTTCTCCGAGTGCGCAGGCCCATGGTCTGGCTCAGGCCCGCTGCCAGGCTCAGAGCAGGCTGCCGGCTTGAGCACAGCAGAAGGTGGGCGCGTCTGGTTCTGGGAGTAGGTGCCAAAGGGCCGGGGGCACCAGAGCTGAAAGGGCAGGAGACTGCCACGGTCCATTCTGGGCGTGAGAGCAAACAGGCAACGAGTCACCGGACCTCAGGACCAGGATGGTGGGGGGCTCCACATGTTACCTGGAGATAGGGAAAAGAAAGTTGGCAAAAAAAAAAAAAAAGGCATTCTTCCCAGGATTCCTCTGCTATCTCATCTGTCCAGAAAGGACGAACCAAATGAGTTGGTCACCAGCCATCCTGGAGTGGATGTGGATGTGTGGAGCTCAGTGGTACAGCACCTGCCTGGTATGAGAAGGGCCCTTGCTTCTTTCCAGCACCACAAACCAAGAGACAAAAACAAAACCAAACTCTATTCCTCGCACACTGCTCAGGCGAGCAGACAGGGAAGGACGTAGCTGGCATCTCTGAACTGAGTGTAACCCTAACTGGCTGCTTGCTCTGATCCCAAAGATCCCATGCCACTGTCCTAGTGCCTTAGCCAGTAGTTCAGACTCCTGCTGCCTGACTTTTAAACGGAAGTGACAGTATCCACTGGCAGAAAACAGGCTCTTCCCTCTTCTTTGTCACCCAGTAGGCGGCTCCTGGAAAAAAAAAAACACAAGAATTCCCAGCTCTGCCTATAGCTAGTGGCTGCTTGAGCCCACAGTGGAAGGAAAAAGGTGGGCTAGGTAGGAAAACAAAACCTGAAGTCAGATGAGATAGACCCTTAAGAAACTGGGGTTCTTTTGGGGGGGATGCAGGATCTGAGAATCTTAGAGCTGTGCATTCTCACCCAGAAAACCTACATCCTTGCAAAGGCTCTCTGGAATTTTACTGAATTGCAGTAAACTGAGGCTTTGAATGGATAAGGTTATACAGCTAAGGCCACAGTGGATCTGGAGCAAAGCCAGCTTCTCAAACTTGAGTTTCTGTACTCTTTGGTTTAGGGCTATCTTGAAAATGGCTATTTTATTTTTTATGTACAGGGCCTAATCTGGAGGCAATTTTGATAATGCATCACATATAACTACTTTCCACTATACCTTCTACTTACTGGTAAGTAGCAGAGGCCTCAGTCTCAATTTTTCCCGAGCCCACCTCCTTCCAGAGAGCTCAAAAAGGAAACTTTGCAAATCTCAGGCCTCCCACAAGCCTAGAGACCAGACCGGGTCAGCGAACAATGGATCAAGGGCCAAACCCAACTCATTGTCCACATCAATAAAAGTTTTACAAAACACATGTTTACAGTTGCTTTCATGCTACAAAAGCAGGGCTGTACCAGACTGTACACCGCCTGAAAAGCCTGAAATAGTCATTATGTGGCCCTTTACGGAAAAAGTTTGCCAACTCTTGCAGTATATATAGACTATCTCTCTAAATGTGGGCAATTCTAGATCATCTGACACCATTCAAATTTGAGACAGTCTCTAAATACAGGCATTAGTAACAAAAAGAGCCCCAATCCTAACTCATCTCCCCCATAATCCCCAACCAGTTCCTTCATCGCCAGAATTTTTTTTTTTTAAGTGCTGGGGATTGAACTGTCGACCTTGCACTTGCCAGGCAGGCGCTTATGCCCGAGCTAAATCCTCGGCCCAATCTCCAGTCTTAACACTCGCCTCCAAACATCCAGACCATTTCAAATGCACCTTCAAACACCCAAACCTAAAAACACCCCCCAGTGCAAAAGGACATAATTTCAAAGGACTTCCCACCAATCCAAATTGCAATCTGCCAAGCTCACAAATGCCTGTCTCCTAACTCCTATATTCACCCCAAACACCCCCACATTGCCCTTAATTCCAGTCTCCCAAACCGAATAATACACAAAAGCTCCCTCACATTGAAGATGAATCCCAAACCACATAAGCACTTCTCAAAGCTAAGAGAGACCCCAAAAGAAATTTCACAAATGTTACAACAGCAGTTGAATGCTTATTGCAGCATGCACTGGGCACTCTGAACAACTGCAGTCCCGAGGAGGCGGTGTTAGTAGTTTCTGTTTCCAGATGAGGCACAGAAAGATTCATCTCCTCTCGGGTCTGACATGTAGAAAAGTCAAGACAGAACAGCCCTCACGTTCTGGCTCCGAACTCTTACTCTTGGGTTCCCTGCTCCACTGTCCCACACGAGGGGTATTTGCACTCAGCCACATACATCCCCTTTTACATTTTTTTGTTGTCGTTGAGACAGGACCACCCTAAACCGCCAGGCTGCCCAGCCGTCTTGAACTTTCCACCTTCCTGCTTCAGCCACCCAGTGTGCTGGGATCACAAGCGTGCATCACCATTTCTGGCTCCTTGGTTCTAAATATCTCTAGGAACTCCCAAATCCTAAACCTACCAAACCCCCAAACCACATAGAAGACTCCCAAAACACAACCAAACCTCGTACATTACAAAAGAACTCAAACCCCAAGGCGCTCTTTAAGCTCAAGGGAACCCCAAAGTACTCCTTACACCTCCGCAACTTCCCAAGACCCGAAATATGACTTGAACGCAAAAACAGCCCCCAAATTTAGTAGCCACCCCTCCAAATAAATCTTCCAAACCCCTCAGGTGACCCGCGAAATCTAGACACGCCCCCAAAGCGCCCTCACCCTCAACCAGGCACACGCATGCGCAGGAAGAGAACTAGAGCCCGCCCCCACGTGCGCAGGCTGGCATGAGGACTGCCTTTCCTCCGCCCCGCCCCTTTGTTGACAGACGCGCGCGTGACGCTCTCAACCAATGAGCGGCCTCCAACTGAGGCCGTGTCCATATAAGGAAGCCCTTGGCGAAGGGGCCCAACTTCGAAATGGGGAGGAGTAGGCGAGAGGTGACGGGAGGGGGTGGTAAAATAGAAACAGCCAGACATAAGGGAGCGTGGAACAATTCCCAACATCCAGCTAAACGGAGGAAATCCAGCTAGGACAGAGGCCATGGCACTTAAGGGAAGGCTTATTACTGGACGGTCCCTCAAAAGGGAGCCCTGATTGACAGACAAGATTTAAAGAACCAGGGGGTCCCGGAACGAGAACTCGGGGTCAGAAAGCAGAGCTAGCAGAGGGCTTACAGTACCTAGCTCAGGTTGAGAGCCGTGGAGGAACCAAGGTTTTCCCTGGAAAAACGGCGCCAGAACCACCTCACCTTTAAAAACAAATGAACAGGGCCGGGGATTTAGCTGTGGCACAGCGCCTGCCTGGCAAGCGCGAGGTCCTGAATTCGATTCTCAATACCAAAACACACACACAAATCGGCAGAGCCCTGGGGGGGGGGGGTCCCTTTATCACTGAATCTGAGCCTCTGAGCCTGGCATTCAAGGCTTAGGCCTTGTGGCCACAGAGACCTATCCTTTCCCTCTTTCAGGCCACATGCCTCAACCTGACGCAGTATAGGAAAACAGTAACTCCACAAGGACTTTTAAGTTCTAATTTTTTTCATTTAAAATTCATACCGCAAGCAGTATTTCTGGTCTAGATCCTTTCTATGCCAGGTGGGAGTCAATGCAGGCCCCTGTCCAGGTGTCTTCTGGTTTCAACTACCTGCCCAACCTTGCCTGCTTCCAGCTATCCTGGAAGGACCAATCCATAAACATTCCGCTGTCCCTGCTTGGAACCTTCCATGGCTACCCAGTGCCCTCTGGAAGAAGGCCAGGTGCCCTACCCACCCAGCTTTATCCCTACCCACTCCTTCATCCCCACACTCAATACCCCAGCGGAGCCTGGTGGGCACCTGACCTGGCATACGGAGTAGTGAGAAAACGCAGGCCTTGTCTAATCCTCAGTATTATCTCCATAGTATGGATGAAGAAACTGAAACCAGCCCGAGGTCATGAAGAATCGTTGCAAGCTGCAGCAAGGTATGAAGCCAGGAAATCTGATCCGGTCACTACCTGTCCTGCTTCGTGCTGCTTCCCTTTATATTCCCTGGGGTTTCGGTTCAGCATCCCCTCCTCCAGGAAGCTCACCCCTCAGGCTGACGCAGGCTCCACCCTAGGTTCTTTGCTATCTATTTCTGAAAGTCACCGAATTCTTCCCTTCCCTGGTCTGCCTTTGCTGTTCTTGCAGACTGCAATGCATCCCCCTAGATCTCCACTTGGCTCAGTTTCTTACTTCACTCAGGTGTTTGCTCAAGTGTAATATTGTAATATTATACAGGGAGGCCTTCCCTGAACTCCCTTCTGCAAACTACTGCCTGTGCAGAGGAATGACCTCCCCATCCCTTCATCTCCTCCCAGTCCTGCTACTAGCTCTGGGTCATCAAGGACAAATCCATCTCTGGATTGTACAGAGGTGAAACCAAGGTTGATTCTAAAACATCACCACCCAGAAGAGGAAAACCAAAATGATGGAAAAAGACTCACCAAGCAAATGGGGGCCAAGAGACAAGTAGAGCAGTGACAGCACCATTAATAATAATAATAATAATAATAATAACAACAACAACAAAGCTGAGTGTGGTAGAGCATGGCCATAATCCCAGTACTCAGGAGGCTGATGCAGAAAAATTGTGGCATGTTCAAGGCCATCCTGGACTATATATATAGTAAGTTTAAGACCAGCCTGATCTACACAGTGAGACCGTATCTCTACATACCTAAATAAATAAATAAATTGAAAAAAACCTGGCAAAGATGGTGGCAAGACTAACTGATCCACTATATAAAAGTTCTCAGCTTGCATGATCCTAATAGTTTCAAAACACATAAATCAGAAAACAATCATCACAGCACATGACAGCCCTAATCCTGTAAAATGACAAAAGAGAATTGTAATGTAATTGTAACATCTCTCAGAATAGATTTCATGAGAAAATAAAATTAGTAAGGACCCAAGACACACAAGCTACACCCTGATGGAATGCCTCCCATCGATTAGAGAATCCTCATGTTTACATCCTCCAGTGTACACAGAACATTTGCAAAAACTTGTCTCAGACACTCAACGAGGTCTGGCTGTGTGCTGCTGCTGTCTTGGGCACTGGGGATGCATGGGTGACACAGAGCCCACCAAAAGGAGCTCATGGGAAAGGGGGAAGACATCCAAGTAAACAATCATCACCAACAGGAATATATTAATCACAACAGCAGTTAATACCAGACCACTCGCTGTGTGCCAGGCCCTGCTCTGAGCACTTTATGAAGATTAACCTATTTAATCCTCACATCTTCTTACTATTTTTCAAGGCATGCTGTTATGGTTTATATCTCTATGTCCTCCCAGAGCCCCATACACACACAGATGGGACACTTGGGAGCTGACTGGATCACGGGAGTGGGATCCCCACAGCTTACAGCTAAGTGTTATTTGGGAGGTGACACCTGGTCAAGGAGGGTGGTCGTTAGGGCCATGGCCTAGAAGGGTCTCACTCTTTCCCTACACCCTTGAGTGTTCTCTGTGCTTCCTGCCCGTCCAGCCTTGAGCAATTTTCCTCTGCCACACGGTCCTGCCTTAGAGCCAGCCCATTATGGACTGAAACCTATCCAACTATGACCAAAAACAACCCTCTCCCCTTTAAATTGTGAATGTTAGGTATTGTGTCTCAGTAATGAGAAATTAACTATGTCAAAGACAGGAAACTGAGGCATGGAATACTTGAGAAGTAGCCATTGTTTGGTGCTTTTATCCCTGCCTAAAATGCTCTTCCTCAGCTTACCAACCCTAAGTCCTCTGATTTAAAACCACAGCCTCTCCTCCCAAAAGACACACACGTGCTCATTCCATATATATACATATATCAAAGATTTAAAAATTTTTGTTTAGAGGGCAAATTATCTGTCCTTAGTAAAATGAAGGTGGCTCAGTGCCAGCATTTTTGCCCCTGACTTCAACTTGCAGAACAGTGAGCACCAAGTGCCTGGGGCAGTGGCCACATGGCATCCCTTGGGAGTTTGGTGGCTGAGCAGACTCTCCTCCCTACCCAGGGCTGCTGCAGCAGAAAGCACACTTGAACAAGCCCTTCAGGCCACTCATGGCTAAGCAAAGCCCCAGCGCATCTCCTATGTACAATACACATTTGTTTGAATGAATAAAGGAAAACAAAAAATGAATAAAGGAACCTCCTACCAGCCATTCTGCCCAGCTTCTGCTCCAGCCAGTGGAAATCCTGTCCCATGAGAGAAGGATGCCACCGCCTCCAGGAAGCTGTCCTGGTACTTCCCCAAGCAACAGGTGATCGCTTCCTCCGGAGGCTTTCTCTTACACCATCTGCTAAATGGCAGTAGTGAGTGGGCAAGGCCCCTCTCCTAACCAGCCTGTGGATTTCAGGAAGCTGAGACCTCTCCCCATTAGCTGTTCCAGGTTCTGTCCCTGGCTCCCCAGGCTGACTTAGCTCTTGGGTTTCATCCTTTCCATGGTAGCCTGAGGGATCTTTCCAAACAAGCTGGATTGCATCTCTGCTTCAAGCGCTCTGTGAAGACGTGCAAGTATTCAAAACAATGCAGGTCCCGTGAACCCTTTCTTACGAAGTAGCTGGAGCAATTGCTTCACCAACATGAAGAAACAACCAGGCGTGGCAGCACATACTGCCAGTATTTGGGAGGCTGAGGCAGGAAGATGGCCTCAAGTTCAAGGCCAGCCTGGACTTCACAGTGAGTTCAAGGCCAGCCTGGACTACATAGTGAGATCCTGTCTCAAAATAAAAACAAAACAGAAGCTAAGCATGAACCTAAGAAGTCTGATGGTGGTGGTGGACAGACAAAACAGAAACAACACACACCATAGGGCAGGGCAGAGAGCAGTTGCTCACAGAATGCACTTGCCTAAACACACAAGAATGGGTGGCAGGATCAGCAACAACAAAAGAATTGGTGGCAGGATATCAGAGCTGTGTTCTGGTCCAGTTCATTTGTTTGGTCACTTTTTTTCTTTCTTTCTTTTTTTAGTTTTTGAGACAGGGTCTCATTATATAGTCTGGCTGGCCTTGAACTCACTATGCCCAGATAGCTGGCGCTCTAGGCCCAGGCTGGCCTAGAACTCGGGAATCCTCTTGCCTCAGTCTCCAGAGTGCTTGCATTACAGGTGTATACCATCAAGCCCAGCTGTTCTTGTTCATTCTATCCCCCAGTCCTACTGCCCCTTTGTCTGCAGTCCAGGCCCCTGCATACCTCTCCGCAGGCTTTGGTCTGCAGGGTCTGCTGGTCTCCCTGGCTCTACTTCCTTGACTAATAGCTCCCTAAGGATGAGTAACGCCCAAGCCCTCAGGATCTAGAGATCCTAAAAGTAGACAAGGTCAGCTGGATTCAGCTTTCCTGTTTCAGTAGGGTGTCACCACAGGCAAGCTGCTTAATCTTCTGTGCCTCAGTTTCCTGCAGTGTAAAACAGAGATGAGGTCAGGGCTGTAACTCCATGGCACAGCACTTGCCTAGCATGTGCAGCGTCATGGGTTCCATTGCCAGCACCACAAATAAAATACAATGGACATGACAGCACCCACCCATGGACTGGCTGATCATTTAGAGCCAACCTGGTTACAGGAGAGTTTAATATTCAGATGCCAGGATAATGAAGAAAAAGCAGGGCTATGAAAGGGCCTGAAAAATCACTGACACAGTCAAAAGCTTCTTTCTTTATTTCACCTCTTGAAATGAAATCTATCCCAAGGAGATTTTTTTTTTCTTTTCTCTTCTTTTTGGTATTGGGGATTGAACTCAGGGCCTTTGCACTAAACTACATTGCCAGTGCTTTTTGTATTTTTTGGTACTGGGAATCAAACTTAGGACCTTATGCTTGCTAGGCAGGCACTGTGCTGCTGAGCTATAGCCCCAGTCTCCTGTTTGTTATTTTGAGACAAGGTCTCACTTGGTCATGCAGGCTGGCCTAGAATCTATGACCCTCCTGCCTCAGCCTCCCATAATCCTGGTATTACAGGCATGTGTCACCACGTCCAGCTTTTGCTACTGTTGAGTTCATTAGAAATATACCATAAAGGGGCCGGGGATTTAGCTCAGTGGCATAAGCGCCTGCCTGGCAAGTGCGAGGTTGTAAATTCTATCCCTGGTACCAAAAAAAAAAAAAAAAAAAACCCACCATCAAAAATGGTAAAAAGATCGTTCTGTATCAGTAAGGTTCAGACAAAAACAGACTGAAACAAATGAGGCAACTTTCTCCCAAACCAGTAGGCTGGTTTGAAGGCTGGTGATAGAGTGAAGGCTGGTGATAGAATATTAAAAATCCATAAGGCAGGGCTGGGGATACAGCTCAGCGGCACAAATGCCGGCCTGGCAAGCACAATGTCCTGAGTTCAATACCCGGTACAAAAAAAAAAAAAAAAAATCCATGAGGCTTAGTGTGGTGACCCACATCTGTAATCCTAGCACTCTAGGAGTCTGAGACAGGAGCACTGCAAGTTCTAGGCCACCCTGGACAATTTAGTGACTTAGCAAGACCCTGTCTCAAAATAAAATTAAGGAAAACAACAACAACAACAACAACAGGTCGGGGATGTAGCTCAGCATGAAGGTCCTGGGCTCAGGACCTAGTACCACAATAAATAAATACATAAATATGGGCAGGGACGTAGTTCACTGAGCGAGCACCTGCCCAAGAAGCATAAAGCTCTAAGTTTGATAGCCCTAGGAAAAAGAAACAATAATAACTTTTAAAAATCTAAGAAAGCAGAGACAAGCAAGCAAAGTGGGCATAAGATGCTGAAAATGAATCAGGAACAGAGAAATCCAAACCCTGAAAATGAGCACAAGGCCACCAATGCTGCAAAAATGCCCTGGCGCTATGACAACAGCAAACTCTGGAGGCCCGGGACTAGGTGCATCCAGTCCTGGTCCTGATATATAGTAGGTGCTCCTCTAACACTTTCGCACTGTGAACAAATGAACCCCCACATTCCAGAAGAGGCCACTGAGGTCCAAAAGAGTTAAGGTTACACGACCCACGAAAGATGGAGCCAGGATTCAAATCCATACACTCTAGCTCCAGAGCTTGTGATTAAGCCAATTTTAGGGAGAAGAACAAACATCACAGATGGACCTCATTCTTAGTAAGTCCTTAATACACATGAAGCATTTTATTTACATTTATCTCCTTATGAGACCAACCTCATGGGTTGGATGCAGTCCCATGTTACATGAGAAAACTGAGGCCCAGCCTGGGTATTCAGCTTGGCCAAGGACATAGGCCAGCAGAGGCAGGAATGTGAACCTGGGCCTATTTGACACAAGTGCTTTTAACCATAAACTTCAGCTGGGTGTGGTGCCAAACACCTGTAATCCCAGCACTCAGAAGGCTGAGACAGGAGGATTGCCATGAATTTGAAGCCAGCCTGGGCTCCATAATGAGTTCAAGGCCAGCCTGAACTATATAGCGAGACCTTGTCTCAAAAAAACAAAAATAAATTAAAAACCATAAGCTTCACTATCAGAGCCATTGCATTTATAAATTTCAGAAGGAAATTTATAAATTTCAGAATTTATAAATTTCAGCAAATTGATCAAGGTGAGTTAGATATCACACTGTCCAATGAGGCCCCAGTCACCAAAAGGTTAGAGAGAAAACAAAACAAAACAATACTCAAGTTGTTAGACGTATTTATCATTCATGGAAAAACCTGGAATTGGGCCAGACTAGTCATTGGCAAATGAATTATTTATATTTGGCTGGGGACAGGAATGGAAACGGGGACAGACTGAGTTTCAGAGCACTCTCCCCAGGAGTCACTCTTGAACTTGGGAGACAAGAAACAAGTAGGAACTTAGAAATACCAGGAAATGGGGGAACTTGAGAGATAAAAAGAGACAGCCTTCCCTATTGCCTTACTGTGTCTGGTGTGTTTTCCACTCACATTCAAAAAACAACACATGTATAGTCAGTATTTATTCTAAGGACTTTCCAGGCAGGCATTATCTCCCTGGACTCTAACCATCCTAGGGTTACTAATCTCATTTAATAGGTGAGGAGGGCGGGTATTCCCAACACTCCAAGAGGCTGAGGCAGGAGGATTGCTGCAAGTTCAAGGCCAGCCTGAACTACATAGTGAGAACGTCTAAAAAATGGAGGGTGAGGAAGGGCCAAAAGACTTGCCCAAGGTCACTGCAAATAGATGGTAGAACTAAAAATTCGAAACTGCAGGCTTCTCTGATCTCTGTCCCCATTCATCACATTTTACTGCAGTATAAGGAGATGGACCAGATTACAGCAGAGAAAATACAGATCTGTAGCCAAAATGCCTAACCTGGAATCTTGAGTCTACCATATAATGCTGGCTGACCTTGGAGACACTGCCTAACTTCTCTGTGCCTACTGTAAGATGAAGCACCTGTGTCTTAGAAGTGGTGTCAGAATCAAATGAGCTGACATGAACAGCCAGCTAAAAATGCAGCCAGGCATTTGTAAAACAGTTAAGTGTTAGCTGGATCTGACTGTGGGGAGCCCCGGCATGCTTTTGAGCTGGGGTGTACCCATATCCGTGCCAGGTTTTGAGAAAATGCCTCTGGGGCTGCACTGAACAGGAGGGAATCCATTAGCATCTGTAACCCAGGCGCATTCCTGGCACAGGGAACTTCTCACCAACAGCACTGAGACTTAAGACTTAGTCTCCCTCCAACAGTAAAAAGCTTTCCTTTGGCCCTGTCAGTGGTGTGCTGGGTGTTCTCCTAGTACAGATAAGGGCACTGAGGCTTACAATGAGGCTGACCTAGGTCACAAAGGAGGAGCAGAATAAGAGATCTGAGTACCAAACTGTCCATACAGATAAACCACTACACTCTTCTAAATCCCAGAGAATGTGAGTGCGCCAAGTGTGTGGGGGGGGCTCTATAATCCCTTCTGGCCATAGTATCTAAAGAGTTCCCTAACTGTCCAGTTTATCGAGAGCCTCTGGTTGGATAAGACAAGCATCTTTCTATCCAGCTCCCTAATCTCATGCTCTCCACCCCACCCTCAATTCTGGAGCCTAGCCCACACTCTCATTGATTCCTGCCGCCCACCGCCTCATCTTGCTTTCCTGCCCAGAATCCACTCCAGAGAACCCAACCCCTAGCATCCATGGTTGGCCTCTGCCTTGAACCCTCCAGACTCTCGCACAATCAACCCTGACCACCAAGCCTTTCCACACCCCTCGGGGTAACCCTCCTCAAAACTGCTCCCTTCAGGGTCTCTGCCTGGACGCCCAGCCCCGTCGCCAACTTGGAGCCTTCCTCTCCAGTTCTGAGATCCCTTACAATCTATCCCAAAGCTCAACTGCCTGTCCACCTCCAAGACCCCTCCCCAACCCAACCCCCCCCCATTCTTCTACTCCCTCGGGCTCCCATTCCTCCCAATCCCCTCCCCCAGGCGATCTCCTCGCGCCCAGCGCTTTCTTTAGCCTCAGCTTGTTCCTCCCCCAATTCCCCGCGTCTCGAACCCCCGCCCACACTCTCCAGCGCCCCCGGACCCCGCCTGAGGCTCTCACCATCTCCGCGCGCCGCAGATCCCTCGGCTACGCGAGTTGCCCCCACTCGCTCTCCTGCAGCCTCCCCTTCCGGGTTCTAGCCCCAAAGCCCGCTGGGAATTGGAGTCCAGGAGAATAAGGACTACATCTCCCGGATGGCAACACGGCAGTTTGGAGGTGGAGTAGGAAGCCAGTAGAGCGCCTCTAACTCCCAAGAGGCAAAGGGAGTACTTGGTGGCGCAGGCGCTAGAAGTTTCCCCGCGAGGTCCGCTGGGAAATGGAGTCCAGCTTGCTCCCATTTTGGCTCAGAGCCCTAGGAAAGAGATTTGAGGGAATTGCAAAGGACTATTACTGAAAGGTGGAGAGTTAAGGAAGAGGAAGTTTATTGACTTATGCTGATTAACACAATAACTAACAGTGCTTTCAAGCTTTCCCACTTTCCCATCCACCTCTCCCCTTATCTACTACCACTTCCTCATTTACAAATGAGAAAATGAAAAGGAAAAAATTTATGCATTAGGGCACCAGGAGCTAGTCCATATCATAGAATAGAAGCTGCACGACGACAGGAATCTTTGCGTACCTGTTCAAACACCTGAAAACAGTGTAAATATGAGTTAAGTAACTTTTGCTTGCTAACCCTATACCAGATATTCTGCAGATCCTAGTAAGAATTATTGTCTCAAATTTATAAAAGTTAAGGAAGAGTTCATCTTTTGTCCACAGAAGCACAGGAAAGTCATCAGAAATACATAGATCACATCCCCTTAACATATGCAGTGTAACCGAAAAATTCAGTTAAATGTTTAAATTTTTTTTAAAATGCATTACGTAAAAGATACATTGCCATTATTCTCTCTCCAAATGTTTTCCCTTGCTTGGGACACATTTATCACATCCTTCTTGGCTGTGTTTCTTTTACTGTAATAAGTTTTTCTTAAAATTTTAATTTAAATGTTTACTATTGTCGAATCACCCCTTGTATATTTTTCTCCCTGGCATGACGGGCACACCACTAATACCAGCCGAAGCAAGAGAGTCAGTTTTGAGGCCAGCGTGGGCAATTTAGCAAGACCTTGTCTCAAAATAAAAAGTGAAAGGGGCTAGAGATGTAGCTCAGTGGTAATGCGTCCCTGGGTTCCCTAGTACGGGGGGGGGGGGATAAGAGATATATTTTTCCAGTCTATCTTCTACATGGGCCATGAGAATGAGATTTTTTTTTTTAAATGAGAGAGTCTTGCTATGTAGCCTAGGCTGGCCTCAAATTTACCAAAATCCTCCTGCCTCAGCCTGCTGAGTGCTGAGATTACAGACGTGTGCACCATGCCCAGTTACGAGCTTTCTAAAATGTATAGCTTGTTTATTGGCTCAAGGACCTTGCACTAAAGGTTCAATTCAAAGAAGGTTGGCAAAGTTCCTAGCATGCAGCGTGGGGCTTGGCACATAGTAGGCCCTAATTAGATATGGACTGAAGGGAAAAGGTGGAAATGGGGCACAGGAAAGTTGAAGAGGTACTAGTTAGATTTTTCCCGAAAAATTGGAGGGAAACACCACTTCCTGCTTAGGCTCCAAGGGCCCAGGACCTTGAGAATAGTCTGGAAGCTTGGCAGGGGGTGGGGGGGTGGTGGCCCGTTAAAAAAAAGGCAGGTAGCTGAGCGACAGCTGATTGGTTGACACTTTGGCGCACAGTACCAATGGGCTCTTTAGGAGGCGCGAAGCGCAGCTCCAGCGCTGCAGCGCAGGGCCCTGCCGCGGGTGCAGGTGCGCGTGCGCAGAGCCTCTGGCTCCTGCCATTCCAACGCTTTCCAGTCTCACCTTGGCGGGAACTGGGAGGGGCGTGGCCTCGGGAGAGCATTGTGGTTCCTCAGGCCTCGAGCCACTCGGAGCCTTGTGCCACTTCCTCGCACTCTCGGAACTCGTAGCCATCTCACTAGGAGCTTGGGAACCTGCCGGCTCCGGCTCGCGCTTGCCTTTACGAGGCCAGCGAGGGACACTGTCGCTTCTGGCTCCCATTTGTGGGGTTGGCGGAAACCAGGAGGGCCTCACGCCATTTTTGCAGCAAGTCCTGAGGCGGGTGCTGGAGGCCAAAGTGAATGGGGCGCGTGTGTGGGGGGGGGACCCTTTGCTGTAGATGGTTCCAGTGGAGGCTGGGGTTCCCGAGTGGCACTTTGGGGTGGGAGGGGGTGCGGGGCTGGCAACAGCCATGCCCCAGGCTTAGGGAAGAGGCGTCACAGGGTCGGGGTAGCGTTGGGGACCTGGGCTCTTGTGAGACTGGATTTCTGTCCGAGCCAACTGAATGTGAAGTGTAATTGGACATGTTCCTGTTGGAATCCCCACACCCTAACTGTGGTAGCTGGAAGTCAAGTTTTGAGTTCTGGAGTGTCATTGGAGAAGGGGGCTGCTGACGTCTGCTTTGGGAGGGTTGAAGCCTCTAGGTAGACCTCAGGCTTCAAGTCCCAACAGAGTGTGTGGACTATGAGATTAGGAGCTAAAAAGAAAATTTTAGAGTCGGGAATTCCTACATCGATAGGGATATCAATTTTAGGGTCTGCAGTCTCAGATTCGTATGTGAGAACTCTTTTTAGGGTTGAGGTCACAATTCGATGGTCTGAAGTAATGGTGTTGGGTAAATGGTGAGGTAAATTTTAGGGACTGAGGTTTTGCAGGGTCTGGATTTTTTTACTTTAGGTTTTCAGGGTTAAGGTTTGTGGGTTCCAATTTTCATAGTAGAATTAAGGTTCTGCGGATTAGAAATTGACATTTTCAGGGTCTAAGATATTGGATTTTTGGGTTCGAGGGTCTCACTTTAGGACTTGAAAGTCATACTTTTAGTGTTACTATCACAGTCTAGAGACCTCAAGTCACAGTTTTCAGGCCCCATAGTGTGTATTTCAGGGTGTGGCATCTCACAGTTAAGGTCCAAATTCTGAAGTCAAAGTTTGAGAATTCACTGGTTTTAGTTTTAGGTCTGGGTCATGATTTAAGAGCCCAAACTTACAATTTGATATTCAGTTTAGTCTTATAGTTTTAATTTAGGTCTTTGAGGCTGTCATGGTAATGAATGGGGGTTCTATTTGGGGAACTCTCAGTGCTCAAAGAAACAGTAGAGGGGGCATGAAGGGTGCCCATCATGTGCCACATTCCTTCTGGAATTCCAAAGGTTGCTAATAGTTCTTTTTCCTTTTTGCAGATGTTGGGTTCTAGTGGACACTTGTGTTCCCTTAAACAGCCCACAGCCAGTTCCCTAGGTCCTGCTGACAGGTAATGACTTCTTTCATAGCCCTTAAAGTTCTAACTACTTTGGATGAATAATAACATAATGTTTCCTGAGTATTAACTGTTTTCCAGACTCTTTGATAAGCCCTTTGATTGTATAATATCTATTAGTCCATACAACAACATCACAAGGAAGTGGGAGAGAATATTCCTGCCATTTCCTAGCTGAGAGAATTCTGAGATAATTGACAGAGATCACTTCTAAAGTCCTTATAGGCTTTAACATTCTCAGATTTTTATTTTTCAGTGCTGGAGATTAAACCCAGGGCCTTGTGCATGCTTGTAGGGATGCCCTCTATCATTGAGCTATCACAAGCTCCCATTCTGAGTTTCTTAAATACCCTTCTTAAAACATGCATGCATTCATATATCCATCCAGCACTTAGCAAATGTTAGGATTTTTGTATGTTTGTGTGTACTGTGGATGACACTCAGGACCCCATGCATGCAATCTTATAGAGGGAATTTATACAGATTGACGGATCATTTCTATCATTTCTCCCTTCATCCAAAATCTAGATAAAGGAAAAATAGAGTTTATTTTATTCCTATGCTCTCCTCTATCCAACCATCTTCAATGATTTATTAACTCCAAAATTAAGCATCTCCTTTGTTCAGGCTTTCTACTTAGGTGCTCAGAAGGAGTACCACGAAGAAAATGAAGACTGCCTAACTTTGCTGCCAATTCCTCCTGGAATGCCAGACCTCACCAACAATTTGATCTCTTTTTCCTCCTTCTAGAAGTGAGATCCTTATAGTATTAATAAAGGTTCCTAGTTACAATTCAGAGAAAGCTAGCTTAAACACTAATGGTGTTTTGTGGGATCATTAAACAAAAAATTTAGGAGTATCACACTTGGTTGGTTGGGGGAATTAAGTAATAGTGCCAGGAATCTGCTATAGTTCTGCTGTTGTGTATGTTGGCTTTCTTGTAGCTCCATTTTACATCCAGCCAGCGTGACAACGCCAGCATTGAGTGACTCTGATTGGCCAAGCCCTAGCCAATCACTGTGACTCCTCTTGGCTGGGGGTGGGGGACCTTAGTTTTCTGCCCCCTTGTGGGAAGGGCAAGGTGGGGTCAGCCTTTCTTAAACATAGGCACCAGAATGGAGGGCAAGTGGTTGCCCGATGAAGAACCAAAATAATATTACAGAAAAGGACAGATTGGCTGGGGATTTAGCTCAGCGGCATAAGCGCCTGCTTGGCAAGTGTGAACTACTGAGTTTGATCCCTGGTACCAAAAACAAAAAAAAAAGAGATTGGATGTTGCTCTAGTAAAAGCTACCATTATCAACCATAGTCATCTCATCCCATGTAACACACCCCATTCTCTAACTTTTCTTAACCTCCAGATCATTCCAGAAATGAATGAGAAAAAAAGTGGACTGAGATATGGAAAGACTTTCCCAAAATCACAGTACAAGTGGCAAAGCTAGAATCTGAATCCTACTTTATCTGGTTCAACAATTGGATGTTGGCCAGACATGGTGCCACACACCCAGCACTCTGGGAAGACTTAACGTTCACTAAATTTCGAACCCAGCACTCTGGGAAGACTTAACCTTCACTAAATTTTGGAGACAGGGTTGAAATTTCAATCCTCCTGTCTCAACCTCCCAGAGTTCTGGGATTACAAGTATGCATTTACCATGTCAAGCTAACTTTTCTTAAATTCTTGTACATGTTAAAGCACATTGGGTGGTGGGATTCAGTTCTTTTTTGGAAGATTGAGCTTAGGGCATTATACATGCATGCTAAACAAGCACACTATCCCCAGCTTTTAAATATATTTTGAGATAGAGTCTCATTAAGTTGCCCAGGCTGACCTCCAACTTGCAGCCTTCCTGCCTTAGCCTCCTAAGTAGCTGGGTTTATAGACATTCCCCAGTGCACTTGGTGGGTTTGGTTTTTTCCTGTATCTAATAATGAGAAGTATGGATTGACTTTTGTAAGACTTCTAGTTCCTATAAGATAAAATAACTAGAATGTGTTTAGGCTGATAACCTCAGATAAGAGGAAATTCAGGAATTAGAGGCTCAAAAGGCTGAGATGCTGTTGTAACACAGAAGTAGCATTATTACTCTAACAATCTTTTATTGAGCATCTTCCAGGCATGATTCTAGGGGTTAAAAATACAACCAGGGGTACATTATGACTTGTGGGGCCTAAATAATCTTTTCTCCTTGATTCCCTTCATTAAGAAAAAACATTATAGTAGTCAGGAATAGTAGTACCATCCCAGCACTCTGGAGACTGAGGGAGAAAGATCACTGCAAGTTCCAGGCTAGCTTGGGCCTCATAGTGAATTCAAGGCTGGTCTGAACTACATAGCGAGAACCTGTCTCATCAAACAACAAATTGGCTTGGGATATAGCTCACTGGCACAGCGCCTGCCTGGCAAGTGTGAGGTCATGAGTTCTATTCCAGGTACTAAAAAAAAGAAAAACATTAGGCTGGGATTTAGCTCAGTGGCATAAGCACCTGCACGGCAAGTGTGAGGTTAAGAGTTCAATCCCAAGTACCACAAAAAAAAAATTAATCCCCCCAAATTACAACAGGATTGATATCAAAACAAATATAACACATATTTTTGTAGCAACTTTTGTTCTACTTTAAAAGAGAAACATTTTCAGAAAACCCTAAAGTGTCACAGACCTTAGGCACGTAGCTTACTGTAACTAATGGATAAATCAGCCTGAGATACAGTAAAAACCACAAAATTCCTATTCTCTTGAATTTATAATAAGTAAAAGTAAGATATCAGATGCTGATAAATGACAAGAATGTAATAAAGAATGTGCTTATTTAGATTGGGTAGTTATGAAATGCCTCTCAAAGGAGGTTAGATTTTTTTTTTTTTGGTACTAGGGATCGAACTAATGACTGCAGGCTTGCAAGGCAGGCGCTTATGCCACTGAGCTAAATCCCCAGCCCAGGAGGTTAGATTTAAGTTAAATGCTTGAATAATAAAGAAGAAATCAGCCATGCAACAATCAAGGCAAAAAGCCAGGCATGGTGTCATATGCTTGTAATTCCAGCACTCTAGTAGGCTGAGGCAGGAGAATCCAAGCTTCAAACCCAGGCTGGCCAACTTAGCAAGTTAGTGATACCATCAAAATAAAAATAAATAGGACTGGGGATTTAGCTTAGCAGTTCTAGCACTTGCCTGGTAAGTATGAGGTCATGAGTTCAATCCCTGGTGCAAAATAAATAAGTAAATTTTTAATAAGCTGCTGACAAAGCTCAGTGTGAAGAATGGGTTCAATCCATAAAACACCCTCCAACCCCCCTCCCACAATCAGAGCCAAAGAATATTCTGGGCAGAAGGAATAGTAAAGGCCCAAAGGAGAAAATAAACTTGGCACTTTGGAAAAACAGATGAGGACTCCTATGGCTAAGTTGATCCAGACCCAGACCCAGACCCAGAGGGCAGAGCTGGGACTAGTGGATGAATATTATAGACTGAGGAAAGTAATTGGCTAAACCTAGACACATCTGCAGACAGGTGATTTGGGGAGGGAAGACCCAGGTCCTGGAGGTCCCTGGGTCAGTGCCTACATTGAACCTATTCAGAACTGCTGCCCATCAGGTATTAGGATTTTGAGATTCCCAGTCACTTTTTTGCTCCCTTCTGATTTTCCTCCTATGTCTTATGTCTTCCTAGAAGTTTCTTCAGGGTTTTTCCAAAGTGAGAGTAAAAGCCAGGTGTGGTGGCACATGGCTATAGTCCCAGCTACTGTAATGTTTGAGACAGGAGGATCACAAGTTAGAGCCTAGCCTGGACCAACTAGTGAAACTCTGTCTTAAAATAAAAAAATAAGAAAATCTGGGTATGTAGCTCTAGTCGTGCACTGCAGAGCATGTGCCATGCCCCGGGTTTAATCCACAGTACGGCAAACAAAACACCCAGAATGAACACTCAGGAACTACAGTTGATGTGAAGTCTTCTTAGGCATGGTCAAGTAGCATCCTCAGTTTACAAAGACCTGGATGTTTTTTCTTCCTTGCTTCTCTGTTGTTTCTCACTAGGGCTACAAGGGTGACAGTGGTGGTTAAAAAAATGACAGTGGTTAAAAAAAAAAAGTCAGGGCTAGAAAGGCTTTAGAAGTCCACCTACACAATTTCCCTCTCTCCTTCTCTTCCTTCTTCCCTTCTTTCATGCTGTGAATTTTTTTTTTTTTTGAGACAAGGTTTCACTATATAGTTCAGGCTGACCTTGAACTCACTTTGTAGCCCAAGCTGGCCTCCAATTTGCAGTGATTCTCCTGCCTCAGCCTCCCAAATGCTGGGATTATAGGTGTGTGCCACCATGCCCGGCTTCATGTTACGCAGCATTTAAGGCAGGATTTCATACACTCTAGGAAAGCACTAGTTTTCTTTTAAGCATAGAATCACAGGTATTTTTTTAAAAAAATCCCCAATCCCCCTTTCCCTCCAAATCATGGTTTCTGTGAGGAGGTAATCTGGAGACCAATTGGTGATTATTTTACTTTCATTCCTTTGTTCAGTTACTAATACGTATGGTTTCCTGTGTTCATCAAGATTTTGAGACCATGAACTAAGGATGACATCCCCTACATAGAGCCCTGAAGGGCTCCCCTTTGGTCTTAGGATAAAAGCAAAACTCCTCTGTGCTGTGGGCCTAGGATTCCCAGCCTCCTCCAGCCTGGTCTGCCCCCCAGGACGCCTTGCCCTGTGTGCTCTGGCCACTTCAGCTTTCTTTTGAATTGTCCGCGCTTCTTCGTGCTGTGGGGTCTTTGCACATGTTCCCTTTCTCTGGAATGTTTTCTTTCCCTCTTCACCTTCAGAACAGGTTGGGCCAACTTTATTTCCTCGGGAAAGCTCTCACCAATTAGATCAAAGCCCTCTCTTTTGAGCCCCTCATTTATCAGGTCAAAGCTCCATGTCATGCTGCTTTTGCAGCACATACACTGAAAACCCAATGTTACACACTGCCATAACACCACGCAACACCTCTCCTTTATCCTCCTCAGGGCCAACTTTGTGGGTGTGTGACATGTGCTGTCACACTGGGCCCTGTGCCTGGAAGGGCCTGATGACTGAGCTAATGTTTTGTTCTCATCTGTCTTGCTTGATTTTTTTCCCCCAGTACTTGGGATCAAGCCCAGTTGGTCTTTTCATTTGGGAGGTGGTGATTTTGAGAGAGTCTGACTGCATAGTCTGGGCTTGAACTCACTATGGAGCCCAGGCTGATCTTGAACTCTTAGGGATCCTCTTGCTTCAGCCTCCCAAGTACTGGGATCTAACCTTCATATCTCTCTCTCTGTCTCTCTGTCTCTGTCTCTGTCTCTCTCTACTACTAGGGATTTAATCCAGGGTTTTCACCATTGAGCTACATTCCCAGTCCTTAATTTACTGTATTTATTCATTTATTTATTTTGTCAGTACTGGGAATTGAACTCAGGACCCTTTATTTATTTATTTATTTATTTATTTATTTTTATTTTTGAGGCAAGGTCTTGCTATGCAGTTCAGGCTGCCTTGAATTCACTTTGTAGCCCACACTAGTCTCGAAATCACAGCAGTCCTCCTGAGTGCTGGGATTACAGGCATGCACCAAACATGCCCTGCTGAAATTCTTAATTCTTAGTAAAAGAGCCCACATTTTCATTTGTAATATCCCCAAATTATATTACTTGTTCTGGTTCTAGTCATAATTTTGTACTTCATAGTGTGGCAGTTTGTCAAAATATCCCCAGCTATACTGTTAGCCCAGTAAGAGGGCTATATTTGTTCTTCATAGGTTTGGTTTTTGTTTTTTTTTTTTGTATGGGAAATCGAACTCATGACCTTGAGCTTGCCAGGCAGGCACTTGTGCTGCTGATCTAAACCCCTGGCCCCTGTTCTTCATACGTTTATCCTTGTCACCTGTAATACTTTCTGGCATAAACCAGATACTCAGTAATTGCTGAATGAATGGGTTTGGGTTAGGGTTCTGCCTTAGTCACTGAGGCACAATACCCAACACCCACAATTTAAAGGAAGAGATGGTTTATTTTGGCTCATCGTTTGTGGAAATTTCTGTCCATAGTCGCCTGGCTCCAAGGCAGGAAGGCACGGTGGAAGGGGTTGGGGCAAGGAAAGCTGCTTGTGCCATGGCACCCAGGAAGCAGAGCAAAGTCAGGAGCAGGGGCGGGAGGTAAACCCTTCCAAGTCACACCAGCAGTGACCTGCCTCCTCCAACCAGACTCCACCTCTTAACAAGTCAGCCACATACTCCAAAATTTAATTGTCTTCCAAAAGCTCCACTATGAGTATATGAGGCTCTTGGGAGTCATTTAGATTGATGGCTTGATTGATTGATTTTGAGGGGAGTCAGTTTGAGACAGGGTCTTGATATGCAGTTTAGGCTGGACTTGAACTCACTATGTAGCCCAGGCTGGCCTGGAACTCTCAGGAACCCTCCTGCCTCAACCTCCTGAGTTTTATAATTTCTCCTGGAATTATAGGTGTGTATCCACATCTGGCTTGGTTGTTTGGTTTTAAGACAAGGTCTCTCCCAGGTTGTCCAGACTGGCCTCTGAACTCACTATGTAGCCTAGGCTGGCCTCAAATTTGCAACAATCCTTCTGCCTCATCCTCCCAAGTGCTGGGATTATAGGCCTGTGCTACTATGCCTAGCAATTATTTTTTGCTTGTTTTTTTTTAGACAGGGCCTCACTGTGTAGTTCAGGCTGGCCTTGAGGGACATCTAGATACAAACCATAACAGATTTTTTTTTTTTTTTTTTTTTTTTTTTTTTTGGTACCAGGGATCAAACTCACAACCTCATGCTTGCCAGGCAGGCACTTGTGCTGCTGAGCTAAACCCTTGGCCCCCATAACAGATTCTTTCAGGAATCTGAAGTTTGGTTAGGGTAATGAATATGCCTCCCACACTATCCCCATACCCCTTCAAGGGCAGTGCTACCAGAGTGACCTGCGCAGGGCCTGGCAGTCAGTATCACCAGTGCATGGGAGTGAATTGGAGCTACACATACATCCACCATCAAGAGATTAGTTTTGGTTTGGCCATACTTCAAGTGACTGCAAATGGACATTGAGAGGCGAGGAGAAAGTGACTGAAGTGGGCCCTGAGGGAAGGTGGCACAGGCATAGGTGATGACAGAGGTGTTCAGACAAGCATTGGCAGTGGTGTGCTCTTTGGGGGCAAGGCTCAGCATCTTCCTGTTGCCATCTGTCGGGGGAGAGGGTGGAGGTGTGCATATCTGGCAGTACTACGGGATTGCGAGTTCAGGGGTTAGGTCCTAAAACTTACGCAGCTACTCAGGAGTCGACTTCTGTGCCCTTATTCATTCATTCACTTAGCAAAGACACAGTGAGTCCCTCAAATGTACCAGACCCTGTTCTGGGTACTAGGGATATAGAGGTGCTCTCCCCACCCCAGGAGGCAGCCTGGTGCAGGAATCAGGACCTGGGAATCTAGAGTGGTCCCTCCCCCTTCTGGTGGGGTGAAAGTCAGCTGATTCCAGTGAACCAAAAAAAGGATGAAGCCTGAGTGGTTAGCTGGGCCAGGCTAGGAAGAGAAAGGCTGTTAGAAGCCATGTTAATAATTTCAGCTTGATATTTGCTGGGTGCAGTGGTACAGCAGGAGGAGACCAGTTCCGGTTACATAGTGGAGTCCAGGGCCAGCCTGGACAACACAG
>PVJX010024119.1:0-28462 GCA_004027295.1 Dolichotis patagonum | reverse complement strand
TATATTTTAAATGTCCTAATATAAATTCAGTTAACTATCAATTAAATAGATTATTTTAGAAATGGGAGTTTTTGATGAAGGTTAATCAAAAAATTCTTGACTAAAATCCTTCCAAAGATATTAATGTAAAATCTTATCTTTCAAATTAGAGTGGTTGTGGCAATGATTTTCTAAAATAACCCACTTTCATATACACTACCACAGTTCCCACATAAATCATTGAAATATTTCACTATTACAACATCTCCTGGGATACCCCTTGAGCCCAGGAGTGGCACAGAAAGTCTTTGTTTGGATTCTATAGTCAGTATAACTGGAGCATTCCTGCTTAATTTTTCCATTATGACGAAAAATCTCCTTGTGTTTCTGGGTCATTCTTCTGAACAGGAATTCTCTTTGTAGCAAACTATAGCTCTCTAAATAGAAGGCATGCTTTACAGGCTGGATGGAACTGTGTTTCTCATAGCACCTGTGCTTGCATGTGTCTGTGTGTGTGTTAGAAATTAGAGAAGGGGTGTGGAATGGAATTGAATTGTTATTATCAAATCTATCCAGCCTTTGTCAGCTTCTTTTAAGAGTTGGAGTTGGAGGTGATGGAGGAAGGAGGGCAGAGTCACCTCAGGTTTCAGATTTATCAGTATCCTGTCTGTAAGTGGCTTTGCCTAAGTACCTCTTGTTAGATAGGAGATGAGATAACCTGCCCTATCTGTAAGATCTAATAACACCACCATGTCATCAGTCAGTAGTTGCCCTTAATACTCATCTTTTCATTCTTGGCTTCCTTTACTTTTGTCTCTCTTTTTAAAACATTTTAATGGGTTGTTTGTTTGTTTGTTTGTTTGTTTTGAGATGCAGTTCAGGCTTGGCCTCAAACTCATGGTGATCCTCCTGCCTCAGCATCCCCAGTGCTGAAATTACAGGCATGTGTCACCACACTGTTTTATCATTAAGAAGTAAGAGTCTCATCCTATCCCACTTAAAATGAAGGAAAAATACAGCTGCCAATGTTCTCTATCTAGGAAACCTAGTGGGTAAATCTTCGGGCTTTTTATTTGTGTTGGACTTTCTGAACTTCTTAGCTGGAAGTTCAGTTAGGCAGTGGAACTGCTGACTGGCTTTTTCTCAGGCCTTGCAGGGTGGGGAGCTGAAAGGGGGACATTCAGTAAGATAAGACACTTGGCCCCCTGCAAGATAAGGCGAGGGTGACAGGAGCTGACGTCAGTGAGGTGACCCAGCTTGGCCAAGCATTTCCCTTAGTCAGGGCACGTGAGTTACAGGGGTCTCCAGGCCTCCTGCAGCCACTGATGAAGTGAACCAGCCCAGGAGAAGGAGAAAAAAGTGCATTTTAATGGGGTGGGCGATTGTGTCCTGGACTCGTAAGAGCAGATTTCTCTAAACAAAGCAAAATAATAACCTGGAGGGGGAGGTGATTTAATAAAAATGAATTCTCAGATTATAACTGTACTGGTACATTGTCAAAAAATAGGTATTTTTCCCAGCCGTTAACAATTTCTCCTCATTGTCTCACGAGGCAGTCTATCTAGCAATCACCAAATATCATCTGCCCACAAGCCTTGCCAACTCCGCATAGAACAAAATGTGAGGGAATCTACATTGTCAGGGTTAATCCCAGGACTTCTATTTACTTTTGTAAGTACAAAGTTCCCACCCCCATCCGCATCATATGACAACATTGCTAAAGCCATTTCTTTTGCCACTAACCCTGAAATCACAGCAGTTTTTCTCTTTTTGTTTTCCTTTTCTCTTAATCCTAGATTTTTTTTCATCTTCAGTAATATCTCTGACTTGAAGCTTAAAGAAAAGCAAAATTCAAATGAAGTGGTCCTATTTTTAAAAAATTACAGGTTCTGCCTGATTCACTGTTGTCTGAAAGAGAGTGCCTTAAATTTTAGTATTGAACAAGGATTTATTCTCCTAATGTGACCCAGACTTAGTGGAATGTTTGCTCATTGTCATTGCTCAATTACTGTTTTGCCGATTAAATTTTACCAAATCAGAAAAAAAAAAGCCTAGTTGACTTCAGAATACTCCGTTGATACCAAGTAAGATAAATGTACCAATTAAGTGGGGAAAAAAGATTTAGATTACACCAATTCCATGTTTTCTTCAATTTCCAGAGCAAATGAAGACATCATATAATAAATCTCTCTTCTTAAAAATATTAAAGCTTTCAACAGCTCGGGTACCTTAGTCATGTCATCAAAGTCCATAATTATGGAAAGGCTGACGGTCAGAAGGTGGTTTCAGCTTCAAAAGATTTTTTAGGGTCTGGACTATTGGAAAGCTTGGGGGTATAATTAACTTAAAATGGAAATGGAGGCAGCAAAATTTAGTTCCTGATGTTTTAATTTAGCTCACTACTACCATGTGTTATTGAAAATAATTCTTAAAGGGAAACATAATTATTTCATTATGGTCTTCAGAATGCTTTCATTCACTTTAATGACAAGAAGCTGTATAAAAGGCATACATTTTAATTAGTCCTCCTTATATTTACATCAGATAAATAACAAATAATTGATGAAAAACAAGTCTTTGGAATGGATGATTTCACATAGTGCTCTGGTTATAGTTTAATGATGAAACATTTCTCTGTTACTTTGCATTTTAATTATCTAGACATTACAGTAGTGGTACAGTGCAGCAAAAATATTGTTGTTGCCATTTTACAACCCCCCAAAAAAAATCACGATTAATGCCTAAAAATTGAAAGCTGGAAAAGGTAGCTAGGCACGCATCTCCGAAGAAGGACTTGTGAGTTCCATTAATTTCATACTACATTTGTTAGCCCTCATTTTGATCACTTTTATTTCTTATGCTTCATCATTTTGGATTAAGACTGTCAGGAGTTTCCCATGCATCTTTAATGGCCGTATCTCCTGATCACCTTTCTTTCTAACTGCCCATTTTGAAGGCTTCTAAAAAAGTGCCTTGCCAAATGTGCACTGGAAATTCAGAAGGCCTCTCTCCATGGTATGGGCCTTCTTCCCATTTAATTTTTATATGAAAGCCCATTTCACATGATTCATCCATTTTGGTGTACAGAACACTAATTGTTATTATTGATTTTAAATTCCATGACCATTACAAGTAACCCAGATGACTGGCAGATAAAGGGTAATAATCCATGGAGTTCTGGAACTGTTTCATGTTTGTCTGGAGTACTTTATGTGATCAATATTAACTGCCCCATTGAAACTAACTGCTGTATCAAATAACAGTCAATCAAATGAATGTGCTTAGAGATTATTTATTGAAAGCTTTAATTGTTCACTAGGGCCCTCCTTATCAGCGGAAACAATAAGAACTAGAGATAGGATGAACAGATTTGGGTTTGCAAGGAAAGTTGGAGGATGCTAATGAATTGGGCATCTCTCTGCTACTCAAAAATTCTCCAGAAACCCATGTGGCTTGTGGCAGGCACAATTTACAAATGCTTTTTAAGAGGTTATCCTGTCACCCATGCATTGAAAGCTTTCTCCAGAAGAAGGTATAACCATTTTCTTTTCCTGAGCAGAGACTGAAAAGTTGTCACTTCCTAGGAGTTTGACTGCTTCTCTTTCCCACTCCTTCTCACATAGGTTCCCCTCCCATATATCTCCCCACGTCTGCTCCCCACCATTGCCCAATGGTCTGAGATCATGAAAATAGCCTGACTAGACACAGGATCGTTTCTACCTTTCTGGCTACATAACAGGAGTTGTGGAAGGATTAGAAAGCATGTAAATTAAGATTCTTTTCTCTTCTTAAAAATATGCAGAAGTGCCTGGGTAGACTTTCTGCTCTGATTTTGGCCTAACACCTGTTGCTTATGTGCCTTTGCTCATCATGAACAGTATTTTTTAGTCATACCTAAAGTATGTATCACTTTTCCTTAGGGTTGTGATTCCTCTGCAGCTCATAACCTAGATGGCAGTCCTTCCTGTTCATCACAGTCCAAGTAGTTCTGTGGTCCTTATTCAGTGGCATCCCTTACCAAACCTCTAGATTTTATACAGATGATTGACATTTGCAGGTAAGCATTGTCATCTTCCAAATTGCCACAGTTTGCTTAGCCCAGAGACATTGTTGGTGGCACAGTACATTTTTATTGCGCATAGATGAATCAGATCTTGCAGTGTGCTCCCCAGCAAAGGGCTGCTGAGTATCTACTGTGTGCCAGCCTCCTTGATATGATCTGTGGGGACACCAAGGTGAATCAGACACTGTCCCTCTAAACTCACAGTGTAATGGGAGAAACTAGTGCACACAAGTCATTGTGAAACACCCCCTTATAAAACAGACATCACTTTAGGACTTTGAACCTGAAATTGGTGATAGAAACAACTGAAAACCACTGAGAGTCACAGCTAGTACATGAGGTCAGTAATCAAGTGGGTTATCCATTTTTGTCACAGTGGAACAAGTGTGAAGGTTAGCCATTTGTAGGTCCTTTAGGTGATCTTAAATGTAGTTCACAAAGAGTGTTTCAAACCTGTCATGAGAGGGGGTGTAGCATCGCATGCCTCTAGTATCACTTTGCACTCTGGGAAGCTGAGGCAGAAAGGTGGCAAGTTTGAGCCCAGCCCAAGCAGTTTAGCAATAGCAAGACCCTGTGTCAAAATAAAAGTAAAAAGGGGCTAGGAATGTAGTTCAGTGCAAAGGCCCTGTGTTCAATCACCAGTACCACAAAAAGAAGTAAACCTGTTATGAGCAATCCTTAGTTCATACCTTTCCAACTTGCCTCTTGAAAACTTAGCCAGGAGTGATGCTTATAATCCTAGGACTTGAGAGGCTAAGGCTGGAAGTTCTCTGCAAGTTCAAGGGTAGCATGAAATACACAGCAAGACCCTGTCTCAAAAAACAAAACAACTAAAAAATAAAAAAAAGAGCAAAACCCAATCTCTCAATTAGATGTTTCTTGAGTGTTAAATAATTATATTCTTTGGGGATTGGGTTTGACTAGATTTTTTAAAAACCTCTTACTCTTTACGATTGCTCCTGCGATTTATTGCTGTGTAACAAACCATCCCCAAATTTAGCAGCCTAACATTTTATTATCTCATTATTCTTCGGACTGACTGGGCTCAGCTGGGCAGATCTTCTTCTCCACATGATGTCAGCTGGGGCTGCATCAGCCAGGGCTACATGGGCTGGAAGTCCAAGAAGGCTCCCTGACACAGTTGGCATGGATGTCAGCTGCCAGCGCAGAGCTCAGCTGGGGCTGTCGGCGGGAGTGTCAGCATGGGGCTGGCTGCTCACAGCTCGGCAGCCATATTCTGAGAGAGCTGCCCAAGAGGGAGCCTTCCAAGGAGGAGGAAACGGAAGCTCCCGGTGGCCTTCCGGATCCAGCCCTGGCACAGATGCTCTTCCACTGGATTCCTCTGGTTAATCAGTCACAAGGCTAGACCAGACTCAATAAATGTGCCTCTCAGTAGGGGAGTGACTAGGTAGGCCCAGTGATCTTTAGTCTACCATTGCAATTCTAGTCTGAGTACCCCATATGAAGGAAAATACTGTCTTCTGAAAGAGGATAAGTTGAAGAATGAATGTGGGACTTTTTTGTTAGTTTGGTTTGGGGCTGGTTAAATATTTAACAAAATTCTCTTCTAATGACTCTGTGTATGTTGTCAGTTAATCCCCCCAACCCTGTGAGGAAGATATTGTTGCCCTCCTTTTATTGATGAAGGACACTGAGGTTCAGGGACAGTGAGTAGCATGACTGAGGTCATAGGAATAGGAAGCTGACCAGATGGGTTTCCATTCCTGGTTGATCTGTTGTCCAACTGCCACACAGGATGATTTACTTGGGGCTTTTTTTTTTTTTAACTTGGGGCTCTTCACCTCTGCAGTTTGATAGTCGTCTCTGTCAGCCCAGGTAAAAAATCTTGAAGCAAATTTTATGCCCTAACAATGTGAAAGAAAGAACCATGGAGTATTTTAGTTTGGGGAGAAGGTAGGCTAGAGCTGTAAAAAAATGTTATTCACCTAATTTCCTCCGCTTATATGATTTTCTCTAATAGAAACGATTGCCTTTTAAATTGTGGAGGAAACTCTGCCCAAACTATGGGTTGATTTTACACTTCTGCCCTTTTGTTTTTACATCCTGTTTGTTGTTGGAGCCTGTGCTGGTCTCCTCACGGCTGTGGCTCACAGGGGTGGGAACATTCACAAAGGATTTAAAGGGAAGACAAGGGATGTTCAGAAATATGGCTTTTTAAGTTCTTTTAGTTTACTTAAAGATGGCTATGAGTGATATACGCAAGATGGTATCTTTTAGTTAAAGTACGACTGTGTCTTCTATAACATAAAAAAAGGTGAAAACTTTCTGATAGGGAAATTTAATGAATACTTAGGTATTTGTTACCAGTTTTAAGTATCTGTTATGTTTGGAAGACCCCAAACCTAAATTAATCAATACTCTTTAGTGAAATTTCCATGAATCACAGTTACTATTATTGATTTTCAAATAATGCTCTTATTCAGTAACTTCAGATATGTTCCAAGTGTATGGTTAACATTTTGGATTTTATACACTATATTCTGGGGGTTTGTTTGAAATCTAATTGAGTTATTGTAGATGGATGAATTGAAGTATCTTACTTAAAATTGTGTAGTGGGTTCTAGATGAAAGCAGATGTACCTCTCTGAAATGCTGATGTGTGACAGTGAGGGAAGGCATGTGTAGGGCCATGGGATACAGCCGTAGGCAGACACTCTTCACCCACTGCGTCTGCTGTGGGATCTTGGGCTCCACCGTGCCTCACTTTCTTCATCTGTAAGATGGACCCATAATGCTTACCATACAAGCTTGAGAGCAAAGTTTTAATTGAAGACTTAATAAGAGTATATTTGACACATTATATTCAGGCAAAGATACTATTTTCCTAAATATTTTATTATGAAAAAATTTTAATATAGACAAGTTGATTTAATTTACAGTGAACAATTGGCTACTCATCATGATGTGTGCCAACACAATTACCAAGTTTGTTTGTTGTGGGGCTACCCATTTCTCCCTTTGAATGTGTATTTTGCTTTATAATCTTTGTTTTATTGACCAGGTTTTCTCACTGTGCTGGAAGCCTTTTGTGTCAGGTGGCATATGCTTTAGCTCTGTTTCCCTACTGCTACTGTCTTTCGTGGTCCATGGCAATGCTCTAGTACACAGTCCTTTTGGTATACTCAGTATCCATGTTCTCTCCAAGAACTTTGTTCACTGATGGAAATGCTGTGTAATTTTGCATTGTCTGATATGGTAGCCACTAGCCATGTGTACCTATGGAGTACTTCAAATGTAACTTACACATCTAAGAAAGTGAATTTTTAAGTTTATTTCATTTTAATTAATTTAACATTCACTAACATGCAGCTAATGATTATTATATTGGACTACACTGTTCTATATACTCCAACTATTATTACTGTTCATTCTGTTTATTTCCTTTTTCCCTTTGGCTGTACTCTCTTATTGCTATTAGCAAGCTCTAATTATCTCTTTATATAGTTAGTAAATATACTGCAAGAGAATGTAAATAGAATACTGTAGGGGAGTGATTTCAGCCATTGTTTAGCTCCTGTTTCTTGTGAGTAGTACTATTTTCCCTGGGGCCCAGTTGGCAAATAATTCACACTTATTTTGTTAACATTTACTTTGCAGAACTCAACTAAAATTTTTACAGAACCTCAATGGACTGGAGTTGAATTATATTCTCTATAGCAATTATATTGTGGCAACATTCAATATCTATTCCTGTACTCTACATCTGCTTGGTTTTCAAGTAAAAACAAGGTCTCTATTAATATTTTGAAGCTACTTTCAGGTCAACATGGCCATCTCAGCCGATTTCAAGAAGACAAGAATAAGTTATAGTCTGTGGAAGCCTCAACTTACCTTTTAGAAAGTTCCATACTGTATTTTCCATCAATGCCTCCTCTTGTTCATATCTATGTGCCTTGCTTTGTAACCTAGTGCCTGGCACACAGTAGGTGTTTAGAAAACATGCTGAATGTAGTCTGGTGAAAATGAACTTGAAATTCAGAACATGTCTTATATTTGTTTATATATTTTGTTTACTCAGAATACCAGAAGTAATCTGGAGAAGGCTGTCAGAACTTTGAGGGTTTCAAGTGAGCCTTATGTGGCAGGCCCTTATGAATAATCTTCCTGGGAAACAACCTACTAAAAGTTAAGAGATTGTTTTATTGGGCTTTGGCACCCATGGTGGTATCATAAGACAATTTAGTAATGAGACTTCCTGTCTCCTAGAGCATTATCATACACCCCTACCTCCATCCATCTCTAGAAATGATGTGAAGAAAATAAATTAAATGTAAAACAACAAACCAGAGAAACGTGTGTGTGTGTGTGTGTGTGTGTGTGGTAGTACTAAGGATTGAATTCAGGGCCATTCTCATTGTAAGTGCAAACTTTACCAATGAGCTATGTGCCCAGCCCCTTTTAACTTTATTTAGGGATACCAGTCTCACTAAATTGCCCCTGCTGGCCTTGAACTTGTGAGCCTCACTCTTTGTAATAGCTAGGATTACAGGCATGTGCTTCTGTGTGTCACCCCAAAAGAAAGTCTTGAACTAAGGTTTGCTTCCTCCCCTCTCAATGGTGCCAGGTTGTGATTATTATTATTATTAGTAGTAGTAGTAGTAGTATTTTGGTACTGGGAATAAAACTCAATGCCTCATGCTTACCAGGCTACTGGCCCCCCCAGGTTGTGATTTTGATTAAAATGAAACACTCACCATCACAGTTAATATTTACTGAGCGCTTATTTTGTGTCCAGTGCTAAAATAAACTATATCAACTAATTCTTCCATCAGTCTGAAGAAATGAAGCATTATTTTTCACCCCATTTTACAGATAACAGTTCCTAGGCACTGAACAATTGAGGTACCTACCTCAAACTTCCTGCACCAGAGGAAGGAAGCTGAAAGTTACCCGCTCAGCTTCGTGTAACGTAGGGGTCTTTTTCTGTGCCAACTGGATCAAATACATTCCTATTTTTGTTTTGGGGAATTGGGGGCAGGGAAAGTTGAAAGCTTCAGAACCCACAGAATAATTAAAGGGTTCCCAAGTGAAAGCTGAAAACAATACATTTTTAACAAAATGGGCAGTTACTCTAATTGCTGTGCCCCTACTGTTCAATTCCTTTTTATGTCCTAATTCATTAAATTATGTGCACACACAGGCTTATTATTTACAGATGTATGCACTTTTAACTGGCTCATATGAAACAGATGTTTCATGAAAGGTAACAGAGAGCAAGTGATCTAAACCCTCCGTTAGTGGGTATCAAGTGAGTATTATGGCCCATTACCTGCAGGTCTTTTGCTATTATTCTGAACTGCAGTGTCCAGTGTGTGGAACTGAATTCGGTTTGTCCCCTGGAGCAACAAATAAAAATAAAACCGCCTTATAAGGGAACATTTGCATCTCAGAATAAGAGTGTGTTCAGGTGATCAGCAGGTGGCATTCACGTGTGGACTGGAGTGAATGTGTCAAGGAAGTTTATAAGGAATTTGAGAAAAAACAGACCCCTGCACTATGGGAGGTGTGGCTCATGCAGAAGGCCATCTTCAGAGACCAGCACTACCCTACTGGCCATCTATGGAAGCACTGTGTATCTCTTTCAAAGCAGAATGGCATAGGCTATTAAAATTAAACATGACCAACTTGTCACACTACGTAGCATATGTCAGTGGACAACTATGTTAAAATTTAGAATACTAGAATGTAATAATAATCTTCCCTCCAAGTCCATGGTGAGAGTTTTTCTTCATGAATTAACCAGCATTCTCTAAACAAAAATTAGAGCAAGAAAATGGCTGAAACTGTGTCATTTGCACATTGAAAGCTGCAAACAATCACAACTGAAATACAAACTGGGACATGAAATATTAGGTGACATATCAGGTTTATTGCATATATGACCATGAGAGTGCATTTTATTTTGTCTTCTGGAGCTCTAAAAAGTCTATGTAATGGATTAAAGGTATTAAAACTCCCATATTCAGCCTGGCTCTAAGCCAGGGAACAAGGCATGATAAATAATCCCAACAGACAGAAAATGTAGAAAGAATTTTAAAATGTATTTATGGTAAATGTGTTGACCTCCCTAACTAGAAAATGTATATGTGAGGTTAGTTTTGAAGAAAATACATAACCCCTTACAAAACACTATAGTGTTGGTATCTTTAAAATATTGCCCAAATTTCTGCAACATATGACTGCCATACTCTGTCTTTACCCTGGAAGTAAGGAAAAGCATACATTGTATAGTGCAGTATTTTGTGCTGTTACTGTAAGAAGAAATGGCTTTATTTTCTTTTATCTTAAAGCACATCAGCAAATTGAGCCAAATCTGGTCTGTAACCTGATTTTGCCAATAAAGTTTTATTGGAATTTACTATGCTTACGCAGTTTCATCCCAACTATGGCTGCTGTCCACTACCTACCATGGCAAAGTTAACCGTGGCATAGATTAGCTCACAAAACCTGAAATATTTACTCTCTGGTCTTCTGTTACGAAGTTTGCTGATCTTGCCTTAAAACATGAAAAATGCATAGGACTATGAGAAACAGAAATGCAGGCTTTGTTCTTCATGTACGGTTATCTTGTAAGTGACTGAGGAGACCAGTTCTGGATCAAGCCATTTGCGAACTGTGTGATCTTGGCCAAATCATTCAGTTCCTCTAAGCTTTGTTTTCCTCATGTGAAAAAGAGAGATTAAAAAACTGATAAAGATAGCATTTCTTGTCCTATCACACTGGTCACAAGGGACCAAGTGGGGTACTCTGAGTGAAAACACATTTAGATCATCTGCCACTATAGGACATGAGACACTGGCAGATTTGCTGACTTGGCCGAAACTGTCATTCTTTATTTGATGGCTTGTGTAAGAGTTTCTATGAAGATTTCACTGCTTTTATTCACTTTTGAGATTAAAATTTATTGAACCCCTGCTCTGTAGTGGACCCTTTCTTAAGCCCTGGGTATTGAAAAGTGGAACACCCAAAGCATTTGCGTGTTCCCTAGCAAGGTAGCCTAGCCCCCCATAGGATCCTGCCTCTCATTTGGGCCTTATTTGCTGCCTGGTATTATCCAGTTGTCTGTTCGCATGTGCAGGGTGCAGTGTCTTCCAACTGCTGTAACCCAGCATTTATCCCAGGGTCTGGCCCCTGTCAAGGACTTTTTGTTCAGCAGCTGCATGGCACTGATTGATCATTGGTGATTTGTGCTGCTCTTCTTGCCCCAGCTGGTTTGTCCAAAAGTTTGGGACTTGGGTTTCGAGCAGCTGTCTCAAATGAGAGGTCCTATGCTAAAGAGCTATGTAAGAAGCTGTTTCTGGGGTGCATGGCAGGCAGCAGGACTGGGGACTGGCCAGGGATCCCATGTGGGGAAAGCCATGGCTGTACTTTGTATGGATTCCTGTGGGTCTGGGAAGGAAGGAAGGCACAGGGGATCGAAAGAAGGGATGGCTGACATCTCTTGCTTTTTTCACGGTAGCTTGTAAAGAGTCTTTTAGGCACATCAGAAAGGAAAACTATGTTGAGAGGGAAACTGGAAGTGAGGTTCAGCAAACTGAGTGGTGAAGACTAATGCACAGGAAAAACACACTGCACTGAGCCCTGAGACTTCAGCACAGCCCGGTACCATTCTGCGAGTGAGACTGCTGTGGAGCACTCCCGTGCGGGAGGCGTTTCACCTGGTGCTACACGTGATGTCCTGTTTAATCTTCACTCTGATCCTCTGAGGGACATGCTGTTAGTTCATTAAACAAAAATCAAGGCTCAGAGTTGTTAAGTAACTTGCCCAGAATCTCACAGCTAGTAACATGGTAGCTAGGATTTCAGTCCGGGTAGGCTGGTTCCAGACATCATACTTCCAGCCATAGTGCCTCACACAATTGTCTGTAGAGATATAGAAACTCCAGGAATATTCAGAGAAGACTCCAGTTTCAAGACGTAGTCATAGAATATTGGTGAAAATTTATTTGCATTATTTTTTCAAGTTTTCCCCAGCAGTTTAAAAAACAAAAGAAAGAAAACTATAGCAGAAAAAAAAAAAATCAACTACCAATGTCCCAGCAGGTTGACAATGGCATGGAATTGTTTTTGTAGAATCTGAACAACTCTATGGAAACTTGAGAATTTTTTAAATAAAATATCACCTGATATATCCTTTTGAACTGATGTATTATGCTGAGGTCCAGAAAAAACAATTTTCATATTAGTCAGCTAGAGACGTTCACTATTTTTCTATTTCTAGTCTCTCCTCCCACTCACTCCATTCCTTGTGGGAAGAGAATAATTCAGCTTTAAGTTGGGGATCTTCTTTGTTCTTTGTGTGTGTGTGTGTGTGTGTGTGTGTGTGTGTATTTATATGTGCGGTACGAGGGATTGAATGAGGGCCTTCACACTGAGGTGCATCTCCAGCCCTTTTTCAAATGTTTTGAGACCATCTTGCTAAGTCACTAAGGCCCAGCAGGGCTCGAATTTGCAATCCTGCTTCAGCCTCCCAGAGTACTGGGATTACAGGCATGTGTCACTGTGCCCAGCATCTAATGTTGACAATTACAGAAAAGCACAGTTTTAAACTTCTGAATATAGTTTTCCTTCTCATGCTGACGGAACTCAGCTCAGGCCATGCGTGTGGCTCTGCGGTAAGTGAGGGGACTCCAGTCCACAGAGAGCTGGCGCTGGCAGCTGTGTAGGCTCCGCTTGGCCTGCTGAGTACTCCTGACAGTGCTCAGCCCCACGCCCTTGGAGCAGCGCCAGCGGCCTTTGGAACCTAAGTCTGAGCCACTGCCATGTCCCTGCCGGGGGCTGGTTTCTTGGCAGGAAGATGCAGGAGGGGTGAGTGGGTGTGCTGTGTGTGCCTTCAAATTCCTGTGTGCTTCTGGGGGGACTTTCCTGCTTTATTGCCCTGACTGGAAAGAAAAAGGGCACTCTTTTGGCCCTTAGCATCTTTCTTCTGAGTTGTTCAGTTTCCTTTCAGTCCTTAGGTTGGTGTAATTATGTGTCTGTCTGTCTAACTTAGACATGTTCTGTGTCCTCTGAAGTTTGCTGCCGGAACAGCTGCTTGTGAAAGTTCTGGGTAGTTGTGAGAGGCATGTCATTATCCTCTCTCCACCCTGGAATCTAAGAACAGTTGAGTTCAAATCCAAGCTCATCATTTACTAATTGGTGCAGCTTCAAGTACGTTTCCTAGTCACCCTGCGTCTCTGGTTTCTTGCCTGTACAAAAAGAAATGCATACTTAAAACTAGTTGTCTCATAGGGTCACTGTGGGAATCAAACTAATAAATATGCATAAAACGCTGAGCACAGAATGAGAGCTAGCTAGCCCATAATACGTGCTTAAATATTACCTATTACTGTTGCTGTAATGTTATTATTTGACTAGACTCTGTCATTTTCTATGGTGATAATATTTGTCATGTTATTAAGATATGGATTTATCCACTGTCCCCCAATACTCTAATACTAAAGTAGGTTTTTGTTTTGTTTGTTTTATGTTTTGAAACTAACTTACTTACTTTCTTTCCTTCTTTCCTTCTTTATTGTGATTTACAAACTTTAAGCCCGGCCTTAGTATGCTTGCCATCCATTTTTCGGGTTAGGAGTCCAAGGATCATGAAGGTTAAGTGACTGTTCTCAGAGCAGAACAAGGAACTGCATCTCTGCCTTCTGTCTTGCAGGACTACAGCTTCCACGTGTCCAGAGCTGCTGCTCTGGAGATGATTTATTTTCTGATGTCCCCTATCCTTTGTCCCAGTCTCCCTCTATCAGGAAGATTGGTATCCTTACCCAAGATCAAGGTTTTTCAACTTTATCACCATTTGTAATTTACTACAATTAATTTGGGGAGGGGCTTTCCTTTTTATTGTGAGATATTTTGTAGTATCCCTGGCCTCTGCCTACTAGATGACAGTAGCAGCCTTCACTTGTGATAACTGAACATGCCAAGTAGCACAAAGTAAGCGACTTTAAGGGGCAAAGTTGGTCCCAGCTAAGAATTTGTGCCCTAGATGAAAGACGATGGAAAAGAAATATTGGAGGGAGGTAGAGAAGAGGTGATTAGTCATCATTTATTGAGCACTTATTGTATGCCAGGCAAGTTGAAATCATTTTCTCTCTCTCTCGTTAACAATGTTAAGTATTATCTGAATAGGCAGGAAACACTAGTGCTCAAAGAAGTAATGGATACTCTATGGCCATTAAATTCATAATGGTCAGAAGAGGGATTGAATCCAGATTCACATGGCAGCAAAGTCTATGAACTTCCCATCACTTTCACACAAAGTTTTACAAGCTCATGGTGTTTTCTTTCCTTGTGAGAACCAAAAAGATAATCAGCCTACCTTGTGAGGATTACATTGGTTTTGTAGTTACAGTAGGTATAGTGTATACCTATGAAAAAAAGGCTAAACATAAAAGCCTCTTTACTGCAAATTTATCAAGAAAATCAGAGGGGTTTTTTTGTTTTTAGTTTTTTTACATTTTGTATTTGATTTTGAGAAAGAGGGGTTTGGTTAAATACTAGTGAAATCACTTGTACTTGAACTTTGTTAGAACTCAGAGATGGGTCAAGGCATTTGATAAAGCATAATTTTATTGTTGCCTTCCTCAAATACTACAAAATGGAGCCATCTTTTCATTACTTTTTCATAATGCTGATATCAGCCTAGTTTTACGGTGTTTATATTAACAAAGAATGTATATCTACAGTGATACGGGTTTTAATGCTCTTGTTTTAATATACTTTCCAAATGCAGGAAATTCGAACAGATAGAAGAATCTCATTTATTAGTACTATATTGCTTTTTGAAACTTACGGGAATCCTGATTAAAAGTGGGTTATGGAACTGAATCGTTTGGTATTGAGAAAAACTCTTTAAGGGGACCTTAAATTCTGATGCAATTAGCTTCATCTACACATGACTCCTGAGACCTGTTTCCCCCATTTGTTCCTTTAATGCAGTTTCATTTCTGGTGCCTCACAGTGAAGATCATTAGTAAGCAGTTAGATGTGTTGTCTTGTTAAGTGATTTTAAGGGACAATTTATTTGAACCTTGTCGTAAGCTATGTCCTAGAAAACAGTGATATAAAGCATCTCAAAAGACATCCTATGAGATAATTTTCAAATATACTCCTTGAAGCAAGAACAAATATTGTGAAAAGTAAATGTAGGTGATGAATGTGTCATGGTCTATTGTGAAAATATGACAGCACTTCTCATGCAAGAAGTCAGTCTTGAGAAGTGTTTTTGTGGCTGGCCGAGAGCCCAGGCAGGTATAGCCACAGCAAGAGTAATGAGCGGGTCCTGAGCTTTGCTCCTGTTCCGAGGTCCAAACTATCTTGTCAGATTTAACCATTATCTTGAGTCAGTGCCGCATTTGGAAAAATCATAGCCATAGATTAATAGAGAGTCATATAGTTCTGCATTTCTCAAACAGTAGCAAATTGTCCCAAGCAGACCAAAGCTGGTGAGCCTTCTGGCCTAAAAAATACATATGAAAAGCCAGGCTTGGTGGCAGACACCTATAGTCCTAGAACCCTAGGAGGCTAAGATGGGCCAGTTTAGTGACTTAGCAAGACCCTGTGTCAAAATTTAAAAATAAAATAAAGGTCTGGAGATCCTGGGGGTATATCCCAATGTGAAGGCCCTGGGTTCAACCTTTAGTGGTGAAGGCAGGTGGTAGAGGGGTTAGAAAATTAAAAGTTAAACATCTGGATATTGGGCTGGGGGTTTAGCTCAGCAGCTCAAGTGCCTGCCTGGCAAGCGTGAGGTCATGAGTTTGATTCCCCAATACCAAGAAAAAAAATCTAGATGTCTTAGTGAAATAACAGTAATATATATTTTGATGCTGTCTTGGTTACTTTTTATTCATTGCTGAGACAAAATACCTGATGCCCAAAGTTGGGAAAGGAAAGGTTTATTTCTTACAGTTTTTGGAGGTTTCAGTCCATACTCAGTTGGCTCCAAAGCAGGGCGGCATGGCAGGCCGCAGTTCATGGCAGCTGCAAACACTAAGCGGGAAACCTGCAAGAGAGGGAGACACACCTTCTTCCTGCCATTACATCACATCCTGGCTCCACCCCCTGGGAGGGTGTAGCACGGACACCACCAATCCAAGCACTAGGCAATGAACCAATCACAAATGCACAGTGCAAATACATGAGGCCTGGGGGCCACTGACATAAACCGTGACAGATGCCAATTGTGTTTTTCAATTTCTTCCAAAGGGTGGAGTTACTGTTTCCTTTCCTCCCCGTGGTTTGGAGGAGCAGCCGATGAGTTAATCTGCATTAAGCACTTAGCCAAACCCATGACATATAGTAAATGCTCAGTAAATAGTAGTTACTATTAGTTTAGGCTCTTCCTGTGCAACTTTGAACACACTGCCAAGTCAAAGCTGCTGCCAAAATTCCATGGGAGAGAAGGAGGCTTCTGGTTTATGGTGAGCATAAACACACACAGGCGGAAGATGTTAATATGTTAAGCACTTAACAAGGTGGAGTACATATTTAGTAAGGACCTGTGCACAGGGAAGCTGAAGGAGTTCTCACACCAAACTGACTCAGAAAAATGTGTGGGATTTCTAGGTGATTAGGACAATGGAAAGACATTTTCATGTTACACTGTTTCGAACAGGAATGTATGTAAGAATTACCAGGGGATTTTGTTAAAATGCCTATTCTGATTTGGCTTTTCTATGGTGGGGATGAGATTCTGCATGTTAACAATTTTCCAGAAGATGCTGACTCTTCTTGATCCAAGACCACACTTTGAAAAGCAAGGCTTTCTTTAAACAGTTCAAAATCAAAGTCTTTCCATAGCCCCTCCTTTTGTCCCCTGCCTGTGTTCAGCACCTGTTACATGTGTGGTCAGAGTAGCAGGGATTCTCATAACCCAGCTCCAGCCCTCAGCCAGGAATCATGGTGACCCGGGCAAACACACACTTCTTCAGGGTCACGGGCAGGTTACTGAGTCAAGACTGCCAAGAGCCCACAGTGATGTTTTCCTTCACTCCTGCTGTCTCTCTCCCTTCCTTGCCTGCCCCAAACCCAGGACTAATCCTGGAAGTGCTTAATGATAACAGAGCCAGCCACAGAGGCAGGACAGTTTCAAAGTGAAGCTTTTCTTGCATGGCAATTCCCTACTTTCAGAAGGCATTCACAGATTTCCAATGCCCACATGTGTAGAGAGAAACCTCTTTCTGGAATACGATTAAAGCAGAACCCCTTACAAAGAGGTGACATAAAAATTAAATGAGCAAGACTTTTCCTTTCCCCCTTGAACGTTTGGAGGCATGTAAATGATATTTTAATAAAACGTCTACACGCACACTCACACACGCATGCGCACACACAAGTAGCAGCAGAGAATCTGGTTCTAATTACTTGTACTTTAGTTGAACTTTGGCGCTTCCTTTGACTTTCTCCCTAATGTATATGAGCTGTGGGCTTTGCAATCCTGCAGTGAGTCCACAGAAAAAAGGGGGATGGGGAGAATCCAGATCTACTTTCTTTGGTGCCAACAAAAATGAAGCCCAACTGAATGTTTTGACCAAAACCAACACTTTGCCATTCTCCATTAATTAGCTAAATTTACTCCCACCCACCCCACCAGGACCCCAGAGCTCAGGGCTCAGAATTCCTCTGGGGCCATGCAGGAAATGCCTTTTGCTTTACAACTCTTTTTTTTCTTTTAAGGCTCAGCTGCCCAGAGAGTGCATTAAAATACTGTGTTAATCATGGAAGGTTCTAGTAAAAAGGCAGGATTTCATAATGCACGATGCCTGCCTCTAATCAGGCCCAACATAAAATCCTATGATCTGTCAACATCGGTTAGCCAGCCATAAATTAGCTGTTACACAGAAAAAAAAAAATTGTGTACTGAACTCTCTTAAAAATCTAATCTACTACTTAATCTAACCTTTAGAAAAATCCCAAGCATGTAAGGAATTGTGAAGGAAGCTATTGTTGGAAACTACTCTGTGTATTTAAATGACACTCAGGTGTGTTATACCAAAGACATTTATACTGTGTTTTCTCAGGTGAGCTGCATTCTTAGGCACCAAGTCGTCTTAATGGCAACGTTAATTTGGTGAGCTGTTTCTGTTCTTTGGGAGAGAAGTCAACCCATGAGCGGTGGCAGAGTTTACCAAAGCTGCATCCCTGGGAAGGCTGGTGTTCTGCTTTTCTAAGGTCCAAATCTGTGCAGAATTGATTGAGTTTTGTTTTTGTTTTGTCTGCAAACAATCTCTTGAGTGTGAAGTCCTCCTACAGCAGTGCTTTCCAAGATTTGGTCCATGAACAGTACTGGTTTCTAAACTGCCTGCTGCCCATCTACAGAAGACATACAGAAACGGGGAGCAAGTGTTTGGAAACTTACAGCAATCTGATCATTTTTTCTGTTAAATCCAATTTTAAAAAACAAAGTTGACCTGGAGCTGTGGACATCTTTGTTTCCCCCTCATTCCTTCTTTTCTAGAGTTTCATTTTTATTGAATTTGATCAATCTGTAAAGGGTGGAGAGGGGAAGAAAGTATAAAGTACCTCTCACCATTGGTTGCCTGAAAATATCACTAATATAAAACCAGCGCCTGGCTGTTAGTAAGAACGCTGAGGCTGGTCATGACTGATTTAAGAGGGAACAATTCCCATGACTGACTTTACAGGGAAGGTGATTCTGTGTTTTCCTCAGTGGCAGTCATCGGGAAGTTGTGGGAGTGGAGAGGTTTAAAACATGCGGTAGAAGCTTCTGCCACTGCAGCTTTGGTTCTTTGTAGCGTTTCTCTGGGCATGTGTCTCCTGGGCCTGTGCAGTGCACGGAGGAGCCCTCTCAGCATCTCTGCTGCTGACTCTGCTCAGGCAGGGGCACGAGGAGCCACGCAGCCATTTCACCAGAGGAACAGAAGCCCCTTTGCCTTGACTGTTCCCTGACAAAGCAGGACAGCCCATCTGGTAGCATTCATATGCCACACTGGAAGCTGCTGCTTGTTAGGGTGGTGGCCAGTAAACAGAACTCAGCAAGTGAATAAGTGAGCAAAGAAATAAATAAAAGCAGGAGGCAAAAAGTAGATCGGAATTATTCCTTAAAGACTGCTTCCCCAAACTGAAATCACACCAGGATGACTAGAGTACAGTTGTTTTATTGAATGACACAAGCCTCTTTTCCCCCTGGGAAGTCTCAAAACTGCTTTTTTGGCCTGCCCGAGAACGCTGAATGAGCTAATACAGAACACATTGTCTGCTGAGCCGGCAGAGTTTCCTAGCAAAAATTTTATCATTCCATAGACTGATTGTGCTTGCTTGGAATAAGGAACAAAAAGTTTGAGGCCTTTCAAGGGCATTTGATGAATCTAACTCTAATTTAAAGGGACTAATAGATTATTGATTTAGCAGGATGACGGTGAACAGATCAATGGCCAAGCACTGAGTATCTATCTTAAATAACAAAAATGCTTGGTGAAAAGGGAACCACGGAGTGTCCCTGCCCCCTACCTTGTTTCTCACTCCTTATTGAGGTAGGAGGGGATAGCAGGGAAGAGGACGTCTAATAAACTTGACCCAAATACACTTTTGCAATGTTACCTAAGGGGCAAGAGATTGCATTGAAGTACAGATCTTTGATCTTAATGCTGTAGCCTGGTTGTAATTCTAGAACTTGTCTTGGCATGTTTGCCTACAGGGCCAGCCCTGGTGATCTGACTGTACCACAGAAATTTTTCTGTCTCTGTCTGTCTCTTCTTTATTTTACATGTCTATTTATTTGGTATTCTCATTTGATATTTATTTGGTATTGTGGTATTCTCAACAATATAAATCTCTACCTTATAAGGGTCTATCTACTATCAAGTTGTAGGGTGATACCTAAATATATGTGGCCAGATATTTAATACTTTACCACCAACTGGAAAATTGTTCTATAAATAACTATTTCTCATCATAATTTTTTTGTTTCTGTATATGCTACATTCACTTTGAGTGTTTATAAGATTCAAATGACAGAACACAATAGAAAGAACCAAGTCATTTTTCAGAGCACAGCCGTAACACTGCTCTGTAAGTCCTCTTTGATTTCCCCCGACCTGAATAAGGCCCGTTCTTCCCTCTGTCCTTATATCAGTGGTTGACAAGCTGCTTCCATTTGGATTGGCCTGGGAATATTTTTTAGAAGCAGAGTTCCTGACTTCCATTCTCAGACACTGTGGCATAACAGGTCTGTGATACAGCTGGAACAGTGGACCTCAAAATGATCCCCAGGTGGTCCTGAAGTGCAGCCACATTTGGAAACCACTGTATTACATTCTCATCGTTGGTTTATTCTTCATTTGCTCAAACATGTCAAGGACAAGTGAAAATATCATGCATTTTCCATAAGCATTTCCGTAGCATAAGCCCTGGTGAAATCAGTGAAGGACAAAAACAGTGTGACTTAACAGTCTTACTTGGACTGACTTAAGGAAGTCCATAGTTTTACTGGTGAATTCACCATAGGACCTCTCTCTCTCCTCTCTCTCTCTCCTTTCTCTCTCTCCTTTCTCTCTCTCCTTTCTCTCTCTCTCTCTCTCTCTCTCTCTCTCTCTCTCTCTCTCTCTTTCTCTGCTATGCAGTACAGGCTGGCTTTGAGCTCCCTATGTAGCTCAAACTGGCCTTGAATTTTTGTGATCTCATGAGTAAAGATCATCACAGATTTTATCTGCTAGGATCGGGGCTACACTAATGGTCCCACAGCCTCCGCCTCTGCTTGCAACAGAACATTTTTATTCATGACACCTGCCTTCTGGATTCATTCATTACAAATGACCCATCATCCATAGAAAATGACTTTAACCAACCTTTGTAGAATATTCTGGGATTTTTGACATCCCATAGACTTCTACATTTTTGTTTGTTTTACTCCAAATTTCTTGACTATTAAATGGCCTACAATTCTTTTTCCCCTCTTGGGGAGGATGAAATGCTGGACTTTTTTCAGTGCCTATATTTGAAGTGGCATATTTATGGAAATTACCACCCACTTTTGAAATTTAGGGCATAGTTCTGACAGCTGAATCCAGGCCTAACAGAATTCTATTTACAACTTTCCTAGACAAACCAGATTTGCTGTCTTACGCAAGCAAACAGAACATGAAAACACTTCCCTACACACACCCACGTGCGTGTGTGTGCACACACACACACCCCTGCTCTCTGTGAAGAATACAGTGCAGGACTGATCATGATGGTGACAGCATGGCACAGTCAGAGCTGTTGACATACACAAATCAAACCAGTTCAGAAGACCTGGGAGGCAAGGAGGGAAGAGAGGAGAGAATGCTGATATCCTTTCTAGAAGCCAGTTTATCAACGTGAATTAAAAGCTAACAAAATATCTGTGAAATGACATTGCTTTTCAACTAATAATTCTACTTCGTATTTATCCTAAGGAAATAGTTGAAGATGTGCCGAGATTGGCTGCCCAAACGTTCATCACAGTGGAATGTTTTGCAGAAAGAATACTTATTGACAATGAAATAAATCCATGACTTTGTAACTGGACAGCATGCTGCTCTCAGTATAATTCTACCTTAGTAAACAAAAACATTTATATGTAGTGGAAGAAATTCTGGCAGGATGTATACGGAGATGATCACAGTGCATTTCTCTGAATGAAAGGATTGTGGGTGATGCTTTGTGTACCTGAGATTTTAACAAAGACCAATAATACTGTTTTGTAATTTTAACAAGTATTGTTTTCTTGTTAATGCCATCATTCCTCTTTTCTTTTCAGGGAAGCTGATTAGTTCAGTGGGAGGGGTGCTTTTTGAATTTACAACTCCATAGCCATGGCTGGGAAGCTTCAGTAACGCATCAGAAGTCAAGCCTGGCATACACACTTGGCACTGCTGTGCCATGATATCTAGAGTCAAGGCTTCTACTTGCTGCAAGAAATATGCACTCCAGGTTGATGTCTTTATCACAAAACCTTGAATCTCACCAGTAAAGATCATTACAGATTTATCTACTAGGACCTGCACTGCACTAATGAATTCACTCCAAGATTCTCCTGAATTATGAAAATACTATAATTACAGTTGATTCTGTTCCAAAGGACAAATTAATTACTTTTTAAAGAAAGCAAATGAGTATAAGAGAGTTACTTGATTTCTAATTTTATGACTTAACTACTTAGAGGGCACTTAGTGCTTGAAATAAGGAAGGAAAAGGAAAAAGTTCATGAATCAATTCAGATATTTACTGGTTACCTGCTATGTGTCAGGACCTCTTCTAGTCTTACAGCACACTTGTAAATGGTGCAGATAGGTTTCCTGGCCTCACAAAATTCACAGAATGTGGGAGTGATAGATATAAAACATCAACTCATATGCAGATCGACTTTCTAGGACAAGTCAGTGCCTTCTCTGAGTTCCTTTTTTCTCTTAAGGCTAAATTGGTGATAAAAAGCATGGCCCTTGCTGTGCTATGGTGCACTTCAGATTAGACAGATGCATGAGATTGCTTTGTAAGCCATCCACCATGCGGATGCCAACATTGTCACCACTGTGTCTACAGTGACAATTGTTTCTAGGGGCATGTCCCTGCTAGTGTTGCTGCTTAACTTGGAGCTGAGGCGTATGAATTCACTGATGGAAAAATAAAGGGACTGAAATACATTTTCTACCCCTGCCCCATCTCCATTGCAGCGATTGAAACGCAGAGCACCAGCTCTGAGGAGCTTGTCCCGAGCCCGCCGTCTCCACTGCCTCCCCCACGAGTATACAAGCCCTGCTTCGTCTGCCAGGACAAATCATCGGGGTACCACTATGGGGTCAGCGCCTGTGAGGGGTGTAAGGTGAGTACCGAGCTTCTGTGCCTCAGCAGCTCATTGTCTGGGTGCTCTCAGGAGGTTGCCTCGCCAGCTCCACGAGTGGGCAGCTTGGACCTCTGCCGTGTCACCACCAAGCAGCGTGGTGGGTGTGGTTGTACTTGACAGTGTGACTGACTTCCTTGTGTCATTTTACCATAAAGTTAGAAGGGTCTGCAAGTGACGATTGAGACCAGAGATTCCAGAACCCTTGAAATATCCCCATATCACAATTCTTTTTAGATGATGAGGACCTTTTGAAGGAATCCTTAAAAACATCATAATGTTTCTCTTTAGAACATGCCATCTGGTGTCTTTGTAATTTTATTTTATTTTTAAATATGACTGACAGTCCACTGAATCAACTAACAGACAATCCATGGTTGCAATTGGGATTTATCTCCTGGCTGCTTCCTTAGCCCTGTGGCCTTTGAATTACAGTTTGATTTTCAGCCTCTAGGGACTTACTACTGTATGAGTGTCATAAATTCAGGGAAGTTAGATTTAAAGTTTCTGCCTGCTGAGTACTGGAGGCTAAAGATGTGTCAGAGAGAATATGGCTGCTTCGTGTGGAGCTAGACAATTGTTATCAAGTGTAATGGGATTAATTGAGTGAAAGAGCTTCTTGTGTTTTTTTAAGAGAGAGAAAACAACAGCAACAACAAAAATCTATCAAAGAATGACTCATAAGCAAATTCAACGTATGCATAAAAATTTCTCAGAGGAGCCGGGCACGGTGGTGCATGCCTATAATCCCAGCACTTGGGAGGCTGAGGCAGGAGGATTGTTGTGAATTCAAGGCCAGCCTGGGCTATATAATGAGTACAAGGCCATCCTTAACTACACAGTGAAGGACTCTGTCCCAAAAAACAAAAGCAAAAATATCAACAAAAAAATCTCAAAGGAACTTTGGCTGTCTTGAGCTAGCCTTTCCCTAGATATGTAATTTCTCTTAAATTCTCTCTGGATGGCTGTTCAGCTCTGTTGTTTGTACATCAGAATTGATTAACAATTTTGAATAGGTTGGAATAACCATACAGGTGCTCCATGACTTGTTTATATGTAACTTATCAGAACTAGCACTGCCTGTATGTATTGGTAGGCACTGTTTGATGGTGTAGGACAGCAATGCTTTACGTAGAATTCCCTTGGATGTCAGTTTTGACCAGGCTCATTTGTGTAGTTCATTAGGTCATACATGTGATCTACAATGTGTCTTTGGTCTGCTGCATGTTAGCCTGCCAGCCCAGCTTCTGGAGGAGCTGACAGTTGGCTGGGGAGCCTCAGCACTCCTTGATGTATGCTGGCCAGGGTTATTCACAAGGGAAAGATTCCAGAAGAGAGAAGAGCAGCATATAATGTTTCCAGAGGCCTGGACTCAGAAGCATCCCACTTATACTTTTCTGTCTTTAAAAAGTTTTTATTAGTACATTCTTGCAGTATACAATGATTACATTCCTCATGGGGATTTGGTACATGTATATAACATGTCTTAATTCTTTTTTTTTATCCTCTTCCATTCCTCCCCACCATCTCATGATGCCCCTTTTCCTTTTGCAAAAGACTTATCTCCTTACTTCCTATTGCCTACTTTTTTTTTTCTTTTTTCCCCCCTATTATCTACTTTTAACTTGCTCTTTATTTAAGTTTTGGTTTTCCCATATATGAGAAACCATGCAATCTTTAAGCTTGTGTGTTTTATTTATTTCAGTTAACATAATGGTCTCAAAGTGCATCCATTTTCCTAAAAATGACTCAAGTTGTATCTTTTTATGGTAGAGTAGTACTCTTTTGTGTAAACACCACACATGTAAATATCCATTCATCTACTGATGGACATAAAAGTTGCTTCCAAGAGTTAACTGTTGTGAATTGTGTTGCTGTAAACATGGGTGTTCAGGTGCGTATTACTGTAAGACGTCTTTAGCACTTTCAGCAAGATAACTAGGAGAATAGCAGGATTGAATAGAATTTCTAGTTTCAGTTTATTAAGGAATCTCCAGACTTATTTCCATAATTGTTTTACTACTTTACACCCACTAACAATGTAAAAGGGTTACTTTTTTCCTGTAGTCTCTCTAGCATTTGTTATTATTTGATTTCTTGATGATAGCCATTCTTTCTGGAATAAGATGGAATCTCAGTGTTGTTTTAATTTGTTTTTCTCTAATGGCTAGTGATGTTGAATACTTTTTCATGTATTTACTAGCCATTGTACTTCTTCTGAGAAGTATCTATTCATTTCAGTTGCCCATTTTTTGATTGAGTCTTTTATTTGGGAGGAGGGTTTTTTTGTTGTTTTGTTTGTTTGTTTGTTTGTTTGTTTTTTAGTTCTTTATATATTCCTAGGTATTAGATCTTTGTCTGATAAATAGTTGGCAAATATTTTTTCTCATTCCGTAGATTGTCTCTTAATTCTGCTGGTTGTTTCCTTTCCTGTGAAGTTTTTTTTAATGTGATATGATCTCATTTATAGATTCTTGTTATTTCTTATGCTTTCAGCTTTCTGTTCAGGTCATTGCCTATGTCTTCAGTAGTTTTACCAATTTTATCTTCTGTCAGATTCTTTCTGTTTTAACATTTAGATATTTGATCCATTTTGACTTTAGTTTAATCTGGTGAGATATATGTGTCTAGATTCAATATTCTGCATGTACATAACCAGTTTTCTCAACATCATTTATTAAAAAGCCTATCTTTTCTCTTGCTCAGAGAGCTGAATGTGTCCGGGCTTGTTTCTGAATCCTTTATTCTGTTTCATTGATCCATATGTCTGTTTTTATGCCAGTAACATGCTGTTTTTATTACTGTAGCTTTGAAATACAGCTTGAAATCCAAGATTGTGATACCTCCTGCCTTGTTCTTTTGCCCAAGGTAGCTTTTGCTATTCTGAGTGCCTTCTGGTTTCATATGAATTTTAGGATTGTTTTCTCTAGTTCTGTGAGGAATGCTGCTGGCATTCTGATTGGGATTTCATTAAATAGAGGCTATCTTTCCATTTTCTGATGTCCTCTTTAATCTCCTTTTTTTCAGAGTACTGTAATTTTCTTTCTAGAGGTCTTTCACTTGCTTGGTTAGGTTAATTTCTAAGTATTTAGTATTTTTGATGCTATCCAGTTGTACTTCTACCCTTTAATTGGCCAAAGCAAGTCTTAAAGTTAGTCTGGGAAGAAACATTCTTAATGGGAAGAGCTTTACAGTTATATTGTCAAGGGAATCAATTTAGGGGAATGAAAATGTGGCTCATTTTTACATTTTGTCTGGCATCCTACACACCTTACTCTTATGACTCTAGTGGTTGAAGACTCTCACTCTGTTGGCCAGCCCTTCAAACAATGTAGCATGTGATGGATGCTTACCAATGTAAAGTTAAGGCTAGTTTGGAGGAAATTTATTGAAGATTTAGGGACACTGCTCTTCTTCTGGGGTTGTGAAAGTTATTTTAAAGCAATTCCCTTTCCTCCAGTAGCTTCTGACATGGTAATTAAGAGAGCTGTATAGGAAACCAGTTGGCACTGGCTAAAAAGTAGGATCTACTTAAATTTCTCCTGAAATTTGGGAAGACGTCAATGAAATACTAGTTCATTTTGCCTGTTTCTTGTGTAACACATACATAAATCATGGTCCGATGTTCATTTGAAAGCTGACTAAAAAGATGCTCCTTTATTTTTAAATGATCAGAAGGCAAGATGAGGTACATTCTAGTTCCATTTCCCTGCTCCCATGTTGTCTGTGGGAAAGAAATCATCTAGCACCTTTTTTTTAGTGGCAGATTCTGGGACCTGAAAATTAAGTTATTTCACTGTCAGTACAATACAAACTGTTCTAATCTTCTCTCAGTCAGCTAATTCTCTGACCTCTTAATTTGGAATTCTGGCTTTTTTTAGAAAAAAAACCAACAAAAACAAGACTCATACCAGCACAAACTTTGATAAACTTGTTAAAAGTGTTCAGAGTCATGGATGGTGTATCTTTTCAACCAAACCATAACTCAACCAGGTCAGATGAGTTCTACAGCCAGATGTTGAATTTGATCATTAGAATGTTGTGGGTGGGCCTCAGGACACACGAATTGCTTTTCTTCCTGGTGGTGGACAAAAACTTGGCCCACATCTTGACTTACTGGGAAAATAGAGTGAAAAAAAAAAACATACAACTAAAAAACCCATGGGAGAGGCAAAGGTGTAGTGTAACAGGTAAAGAAAAAGTAATATAAATTTTACAAATAAAGTGTAATTTTAATATTTTTAAATTACCAGTACAATGAGGATTTTAACATATATAAAATAGAAAATGAAAAGCACCCTCATTCACTCCTTAAAAGAGAACTCATGTTAAAACTCATTTTCTTATGAGTATATGCATTTTGTTATTTTTGATTCTTTACAAAAATAGTGTTTTATATTGTATACTGGTTTTAACATGATTTTTATGTAATAATTTATGAACAAAATAACTACATATGTTTTTGTGATTATACAATTAATGTAATGGTTTATGATTAAGTCATTTATTATTATACAATACTAACTTATTGTTATACACTTAGGATATCGGCAATTTGTCTGTTTTATAGGTAATATTTCAATGTATAGCCTTTAAATATATTGATGATGTTTTTCTTGGAAGAAGGTAGTTGAATTGGACTTTATAAGTCAGTGGCTTTGTGCATTTTTTAAGTGTTTTGATACAAGTAGCCAAAATGACTTTGAGAAAATGTGCATCAGTTCATGCTCTGTGAATCTATATAAAATGTTAATTCTACTAGAGATTACCTATTTGGAATCTCTCCTTTGTGATAGTAAAGTAGTAGATTGCGAAGGAACATCTCTTTAGGAATTCTGCCGAAATTTAATTTGATGTTTACAATGTGCCACATGTATGATATCGTTTGTGGTACCAGCAAATCCATGATGATGCCTAGTTGTCCTATGGATGCTGGCTCAGCCTTTGCCTGGAGCGATCCACAGTCTGTACTCTGGGCTGATTGCGTCTGCTCCAAAGTAAGACTTCCACACAGAACCTAGAGTATAACTTTAAGATGTAATGCCCACAGTAGCTTCTGCCTGTTAGAGCCAGGATCACCTGATTGAACATTATTAGGGAAAGAGAACTTTCCGTCTTCCAAGGGACCAGATGGGAGTCTGAGCTACTGCAACAGACATAAGATGATGGTCAGAATCTAATGAGTGGATTGAAATTCACCTCTGGGGATGGTCAGTGGCTGCAGTATTGACACAACATCACCATGGCAACAAAACCACTAGGCACACCCTCGGGATGTCCCATTTAGGGGATTTCCAATTCATTAATGGCAGCTCTTTGTAGGACACAAAGAGTATATAAGGTGAATAAGTCATGTAGTTAGCCAAGAAGGTTTTGTAAGATAAAATCATAAAAGAATATTAAATGTAAAATCATAAGATGATATAAAATAATGTATCTTTAGGAAACTTCTTCCTCTCAACCAAAATTTATGTACAGTTTTTGGCCTTAATTATACAGTTCATTTTTCATTTTAGCTTTTAAAGAGCATAGAGTTTAGAATGGAAATGCCAGGAATTAGTCCTGTCTAGGCTACTTTCTAG
>PVJX010024118.1:0-20209 GCA_004027295.1 Dolichotis patagonum | reverse complement strand
TTTTATTTTATTTTTTGAGGCACAGTTTCACTGTGTAGCTCAGGCTGACCTTGAATTCACTATATAGCCCAGGCTGGCCTTGAACCCATGGTGATTCCCCTGCCTCAGCCTCCCACACTGAGACGTTCCTCCATTTTAAAATAAGAATCAAAAAAGTCTACTAGCCAGGCCCTTCTTTGCATGGCAGGGAAATAATGGGACCATAGTAATCCACGCCCTGCCACCTGGTCAGTAGTCACTAATGGGGGGCACTGCTAAAAATCATCTCCTTCCTCAGTTCTTATTCCAGCTCCACTGTGTGGCTCCGGCCAGCCTGACCTTCCTGGAGCTCAGTTCTGGTCTCAGTAAAATAGGAACTTTGCATTTGTTTTATTTTTTGTTTTGCATACTGGGGTTTGAACCTAGAGCCTTTGCCACAAGCTACATCTCCAGCCCATTTTTTTTTTTTTTTTTTTTTTGGAAACAGGGTCTCAACACTGATTTCCCAGGTTGGGCTTGAACTTCCAGTCTTCCTACCTCAGCCTCTGCAGAGTGTTAGAATTACAAGTGTGCCTCAGCATGCCCAGCCTTTGTTTTGTTTTTTGAGACACTTCTCACTTTGTAACCCAACTCAAACTTGTAGTCCTCCTGCCTCAGCCTCCTGAGTGCTTGGCTTTTAAACATCAACAGTCACACCCAATTTGAAAAAGGGACATTCTCATCTGGATTCCTGCTCTTCCTGTGTAAAAACATACCCAGGAAGGTTCCAGGAATTGAGGGGCTGACCAGGAGAGGTTGGAAGGCTCTCTTTCCCTGGTGATCATCGCTCTCTCTGCCTTTGTTCTGCAGCTCTCCGTGGCTAACAAGGCTCCTGGGACTGAGGGGCAGCAGCAGGCGAATGCTGAGAAGAAGGAGACTGTGGCAGTGCCCTCGGCCCCACCTTCTTATGAGGAAGCCACCTCGGGAGAAGGGTTAAAGGCAGGAGCCTTCCCCCCGGTCCCCACGGCTGTGCCTCTCCACCCCAGCTGGGCCTACGTGGACCCCAGTAAGTCTCTCAGCTCCTGGGGGCTGGGGCATCAGGGAGAGCAGTGGCCCAGATGAAAAACCGCAGTAGGCGAAAGCTGCCTGGTACAAGCCCTGGTTGCTATGTGAAGCTGTGTGACTAAAAGCTCAGGATTTGGAGGACAGTTCTGAGTTTACTGTAGTCAAGGTACTTCCAGATAAGGAAGAAGGAATTTTTTTTTTTCAAGTCACTGGGGTTGAATAAGTGGAGGTGACAGTTGAGTGACAAAAACCAAGATCCAGTCTAGAAAGGCCCTCCTGGAAGAGAGAGATGCAGAGGCTCAGAGGAGATGAGTGGTCAGAAAAGGGAAAGGTGAAGCTGCAGCTGGCCGTGATCTGGGCTGCATGTCCTGTGATGCAGGTGCAGCTTTTGCACATTGCACACGCACTACTCTGAAGCCAATGCAGGGAGGAAGCCCAGTGGAGGCCCCAGGGCCGTTGGGGGCCAAGGATATGAGGCTTCACCTTACTACTCACTCTTCTTGTCCCCTGCCCTTTCCCCTGCCTTCACTGTGGGAGGAGGGCATGACGTGGAGAGGTGTGTGGGGACTACCCTCAGCGTATGTTGCTGGCAGCCAGGCAGAGCTTGCAGGCAGGGAGCGCATGGGTAGATGCCAGCTCCCGCCTTTGAGGATCCAGCCAGTGGGAGATCCACTCCTGGGTTGACTAGCCTGTGGCAGCTTTGCCTCAGGGCTGGGAACCAAAGCTTCCCCCAGGTGGTAAGAAGGGCCCCTCTTAGCTGGGTGTGGTAGTGCATGACTGTAATCCCAGCACTCAAGAGGCTGAGTCAGGAGGAACACTAGGAGTTCAAGGCCAGCCTTAACTACAGAGAGAGACCTTGTCTCAAAAAACAAAACAAAACAAAACAAAACAAAACAAAACAAGAAGGTCCCCTCTTAAATTCTGCGCAGCCCCTTTTAGTGTCCCTCAGCAGCTCTCCCCTCCTCCACTTTGCCCCTGCCTACAGAATTCTAGAATGGAACCCAAGGACAATGGTCCAGACATAGCCCCTGTTCACAGAGAGTGGTCACGATGGTCCGCATCTCCCACCACAAACCCCCTCGGCCTCAGCCCAAAGCCGGTGTAACCTACTGGAAGGTTCCTACAGGTCTGGTATTTTCAGAGTCTTTCTCCCTCAGTGTGGTGTGAGCAATGAAGTCGGTGGGGAAGTAGGCAGAAGTTGAGAGAGAAGTGAAGGAAAGAAGGCAAGTGCCCCTGGGGCCCCAGGACCCTCCTCATTTCTCACCTATCCATTGCGGGAATGGGCTGCTTTTCTTTAAGGAATGTTTTCCAAGGAGTCATTGAGGCAGGAAGACTGCTTCGTTTAGTCAGCATGTGACACACATTTAAAATAAGTGTGCGCCAGGCAGTGTCTGACTCCAACCTCACTTCAGCGGCTTCAGAGAGCTGCCCGGATCTCTGCCCACACAGGGCTGACCGCGGACAATGCGTGGATGTCTACCACAGTGATACCACGGGCACAGTGTTAGAGGCCTGGGTAGCTCACCTACCACCAGCCAGGCAGGGAAGGGTTCCTGGGGGGAGGGATGCCCACACTGAAGGACTCCGTGAATGAACCTAGTGAAGAGGCAGAGAAAAGAGCTGTCGGTTCAAGACCAAAGGAATAGGATGCCCAGGGGTCCTGCGACAAGAGAGCACGTGGCTGGAAAAAATGCACACAGCCTGAGGACAGTGGGAGGCAGGAATGTGTAGGGCGACTGAAGCGCTCTGCTCACAGAGGTTGCGGGGGCTTTCAGGACCTTGATCCTGGTGGACGGGCAGTGGGGAGCCACTGAAGAGCTCAAAGCATGGCAGAGAGGTCAGCTGTGAAGACCAAAACAGGCTGTGGATGGGAGTGATGGGGTGTTGTGGAGGCCGGTGGGGAGAGTGGAGGAGAACAGAGTGCACATGTCTGAAGACACAAGAGATGGTAGTGTAGTGCCCACCAGGAACGGAGCCCATGGGCTCTCATTTGTGTCTAAGGTGGACCCTATAAAATGGGGATCCAGACTCATGTCAGAAGGGATGCAGAGGAGCCTGGTGTCTCATTCAAAGTCACACCACTCTTCAGACCTGGAGGATGGATCCGCTGCTTGAAGGGTCTATTCATCCATGATCTTCCAAAGACCTGAGTTCTGGGACTAGGCTCTGGATCTTTGTCCCCACCCCTACTTCTCGCCCTTGTCCTGGCTTTATTTCTCCTCCCAGGCCCGGGCCCTGCACTGAGGTCTGGCACATGCACCGGTCTCCAGCTCCCACCCCAGGGGCCTCCAAGCAAGCCAGGATCAGGACCTTGACCCTGTGTGTCCTAAGTGGCCTGGAGAATGACTGTCCCCAGTGCAGTGGCAGTATCATGGCCAATGAAGTTTATCTAAGGTGTGATTATTGCTAATTGGTTGTCCTTTCCTGATCATCAGTCACAAGGGAGCTGAGTGTTCAGAGAGAGGAAGGGGTACACAAGAGGGAAGGCCACATTTGACCCCAAAGATCCAGCCAGGATAGAGGGAAATGGAAGGGAAATGACAGCTCATCTCCAGGACCCAGAGCAGGAAAAGGGAGAGAGACCTAGGGGTGGTCTGAGGTATTTTACAGAGACTGGAAAGAATCATTTCAGTGGATCAAAGAGCCAGCTTGACCAAAAGGCAGCTCTGATCAGGTAGCTTTGAGGTGTATTTCTAGGCACGAGGAGCCCTCACAACACACCCCTGTCCACCCAGGCAGCAGCTCCACCTATGACAACCGTTACCCCACTGGACACCATGAACTTTTCACCACCTACAGTTGGGATGACCAGAAAGTTCGCCGGGTTTTCATCAGAAAGGTAATTGCCTCTCCCTGATTCTCCAGCAGTGAGAGCTCAGAGGAGAAGCCTTTCAAAAAGCCCCTGGTCCTGCCTGTGTATCTTAGACAGCTGCCAGCAAAAGCCATTGTCTCCTCCTCTGGTGACCATACCTGATGGCTCCTATGGGGAAGTTTCATAGGTTTCACTGGGCCCCAGTGCACTTTCCTTCCTCTGGGCACCGTTTGGCTGCTCCTCCCTTAGCTCTGGGGCCCCCTTGCCTTCCTTTACACTTGTCCTGGGTTAGTTCCATTGCCCGCTACGGAGGGTGGAGCATCCAAGAAGTAGGTCTGGAGAGTTGAATGAGTTCCTGGGAGCTGGGGTCTCCCTGAGCCTTGCTGGGAGACTGAGCCTACCTGACCTCTCTCGCCAGGTCTACACCATCCTGCTCATCCAGCTGCTGGTGACCTTGGGTGTCGTGGCTCTCTTTACCTTCTGGTGAGTTGCTGATATAGACTGGTACCTCCCAGGGGTGGCCAGGGCCAGGTCCCCTGGAAAGCGAGGTGGGGGAGCACTTCTCTTTGTGCTGGGGAAGAATCTTAAGAGTATATGATGTAGCCCAGAAATAATGCTGGGCATGGTGGTGCATGCCTGTAATCCTGGCATTCTGGAAAGCTGAGTGTTCAAGTCCCCATCCAGGGTAGCATTGACCTGGTACCCTCTGGTCCTTCCTGTGTGTCTTAGACAGCCCTTTCTTTCCAGTCGACCAGCCACATCCCCTCCTCTACCCCAGGCAACCCCAGGTCTCAGGTGGGGCTGGAGCTGGGCCTCCCAAAGCCTCCAGGGCTGTAGTCTTCCTGCCTCCTAAGTCCTATGAACTGTGCTGGGCACAGATGTTGAACCAGAAATAGACGCCCTGAGTAAATTCTGACTCTCTGTCTCTCCCTTCTCTATAGTGACCCCGTGAAGGAATATGTCCAGGCCAACCCAGCCTGGTACTGGGCATCCTAGTGAGTATACCCCAGCCTTACATCGTTCCCAGAGGAAGGCCAGTGACAGGCAGAGGGAATCTCTGTCCTGCCAACAGATTCACACCTACAGAAACTGACCTCACAGACTGCCACCCTTGCCTTGTTCTGCTGGTTTCAGAGGAGAGCAAGAGCCTTTCTGGCCTGCTGTGATCTGTTAGGGTGGATGGGAGATGGGGGAGGTCCTGGCTCCTACACAGTCTGGGAGGGGTGGGGCTGAGGCCACAGCTGGAGAGACCCCTAGGGGAGAGAGGGCTGGAACACCTCATCCCACACTAATAATAATGTTGCTACTCTTATTAGCACCATTGTTATTAATGCTTATGAAATTGTTAATCATAATAGCCACCACCACTTAAAGAGTGCCTAATAAGGGCTGGGCATTGCTCTATGTGCTTGGTGTACAGTATTGCACTGGATCCCCAAATCTACTGGTATGATTATTTCACAAAACTAAGGCTCTTAGAGCTTGAGTAATTTGTCCAAGATCACACAACTAGTCAGTGGAGCAACTGGGATTCAAACCCAAGATTCAGGTCAAGGCTTGTGTGCTTAATCCCTCTGCTTGGCAGTCTCCCTTCAGCCTCAAGCCACTTGGCTCGTGCTGGTCCTATACACTTTTAGGACTAAGGCAGGCAACTTGGGAGAAGAGGTTTGAAGTTGTAGGTAGGTGATTCTGATCCTTCTGCTGGGAAACTAAGAAGTAATTCTGGATAATTCCAGGCCAGAACCACCCTGGGACTCAGAGATGAACTGCTTTTCCCAAAGGCTCCCTCAGCACCCACTGCTAGCCCAGCACTACAGTGGGGGGTCCTGCAGGGCAGGGGAGTGGGCAGTCAGCAAAGATGCAGCATTCAGGAGAGGAGGAGGTGTGGACTCAGGCACAGGGCACTCAGCCCACAAAGGATAGGCGAGAGGACTGGGGATATCATTGCCAGCAGAGAAACAGCTTTAAGCAAAAGTGCAAGAGTGAAAAGATATGTGATTCATTTGATGAACTAAGGAAGGGACTAGCAGAGGGCTGGAAGGACGTCTCAGAGTGCAGATGATTGGGGTTCTAACCACCAGCTGAGGAGCTTGCATGCTACGGCTATTCTGGATAGCAGGCTCCTGAATAGAGATCTGGTGGAGATGTGGACTCAGCCCAAAGCCTCTGTGGACTGTCTCGAGCCCAGAGCACTTAGGGTTGGGTCCAGAGTTAGCGTGAGCCAGCCAAAGGCTGACAGTCAGCAGACTCATCCTGGCCTCTGGGGCTTGTAGGAGTCGCAGAGTTGCCTCTTCAAACTGGGGTCCAGGGAAAGAGATGTACACACCCAGGGCCTCTCCTAGGGCACGGGACAGAGGCCCCGTCTGCAGACCTGGCAGAGAGATCTATCTTGGGGAGCGAGGTGGCACTATATAGTAAAGCTAATGAGGCCACAGGGACTACCACCCTGTCCAGGCCACCTGGTGGGTTGGCATGGCTCCCGTCACGTCACCACTGCTTGGCAGCCTTGGGCCCCCTGAGAACTCAGTGGTGGAGTCCATAGGCCCCTCTTTGGGCCTTCCGTGTGAGGGTCTGAGATTCCATGCCCTGAGCATGGGGGTAGAGCCTGGAAGTGGGGCAGGGTACACACAGTTGTGTATGTGCTGTGGTAGGCAAGGAGGCTGGGAGAATCAGAGCTCTGAATAGGGAGCTTTGGGGCTCCAGGCTGAAAACAGAGCGTGAGCTGTGCTGTGTGGCTTCAGGGTGGGTACGGGTAGAGAAGAGTCAGAACTAGGCGTGGACTGTGCACTCAGGATGCCTTTTCCTGCAGAAAGCCGCCTAGACTTTTGCCCTGTGGCCTCTTTGCTCCTCAATTCTCCCAGCCTGACTGAGTCTGCTTCTGAGTCTAAATGGGTCTCACCTCTCCTAAACACCAAACTCTCCCTCCTGTCTGCAAACTCTTCCACCTGTCTCTTTCTTTTAGAATGGGAATAACAGCAATGAGAATAAAACTGCTCTTTTTCTGTGCTTACGGTGCTGTGGTGCTGTGGTAGGTGCCCTCTGTATACTTTTCATTGGTCCTTTAGCAACCCTGCCAAGTAGGTACTATTAGTATTCCCATTCTGTGAGGATTTAGCTCAGCAGCATAAGTGCCTTCCTTATGCTTTGATCCCTAGTACAAAAAAAAAAACAACAACAAAAAAACAACTATTATTCCCATTCTACAGATGAGGAAATTGAGATTGAGAGAAGTTACTGTTTCCTGAGCAGCACAACCAAGATACAGCCCAGATCCTTCTGCATAACAAAAGCTCTGTACTTTGGGTCTGAGCAGGATAAGTTGGGGAAAGGCATTGGGTTTGGTCACTGGTCTCTACCTGAGCCTTACTCCCTGCTCTGACGCTCTGAACAGGTCATCATCCTAGGCCTTGGGCTCCAGCCCTGAGGTACAAATCAACCATTCTCTCACCCTCCTCTAACTCAGTCTCTGTCCCTAGGATTCCAGCCTCCCCTGCCCCCCAGCTCCAGCTTTCTCAAGGTCCCAGTTGGCTTCCTGGTTCCCTCCACAGGTTGTCACCTTATTGTCTAATTGCTCCCACTGAGCCATGGTGTCTGCAGCACAGCCGCAGGGGAGGGGGTGCTGAGCTGGGGTGGAGGAGGGCAGTCCATCAAGCAGCTTCCAATTACAATAATAGCAGCTCCTGTGGAGGAGGAGCCCAAACCCACACCAAGGCCAGCCCACGGCAAACTGAATATATCACCTGTATTTTCTCATCTGGCTTCAAGCAGCCCAGTGGGTTGGTACCGGGATTCCTGTTTTACAAAGAAGGGAACTGGCTATTAAGTAACTCATGCAATATTACAGTAGTAGTGACAGACATGGGACATGAGTACCGGCATCAGGCTCCAAAGCTGCACCATAGTCCCTGGGTTCTAGGTCCCTGTCCCTCTGACTTCCTCCTAATGCCTTGTCTTGAGGAGGGACCAGAGAGAAAACAAGGTGGGGCCCCTGCCCTCAGGAAGCCTACAGTCTGGTCAGGGTGACAGGACCCACACCACGTAGTCACACCGACAGGGCACTATTATTATCATTGTTGTTCAGGTGACTGGCCAGTGACTCAAGTGAGACCAAAAGAGCAGATGCTGGAATGTTTCTCAATGGAGGCAGGACAGTTCTGTCCTGCAGTTTTGGCTCCTGGCCCCAGCTGTAGACAGAATCTCCAATAGCTCTACCTGAGAACCACTGAAAAATTAGAGAGGGAGCCAGGTGTGGTGGTGCACACATATAATCCCAGCACTCATGAGGCTGAGGCAAGAGGATCACCATGCATTCAAGGCCAGTCTGAAATACATATCAAGACCTTGTAAAACAAAACAAAATAAAAACAAAGAATTGGAAAAGGTTAACATGGGGCCCAGTCACTGAACCCACAGGCTTGTATCGACTCTTGCAATGCTTATTGTTTGTTTGTTTGCTTTTTCATTTTCATTTCATCTAGTAACAAGAAAAGAAGAGCCAGGTATCAGGCATCAAGTTATGTGATAGGAATGCAAAAGGAATAAGCTATCTCTGGGCGGGATGTCAGGCAAGTTGACTTTGACAGAGTGGGAGTCCAGGCTCAAGTAAGGTTTACCTGGGGTAAACCCAGGTAAGCCATGTGGAAGAGGGAGCCCCAGATATCCTTGCCAGTCAGTTTTCCAGCAAGAGCAGAGTGTGGCAAGCAGGTTGGGAGGGTGCAGAGAGGACTGTGATGGGAAGGGCAGAGGGAGGGCAGAGTGTAGTCCAAGCAGCCTGGAGAGGTGGGAGGTTGGAATGGGCTGGCACTGCAGGTGTTTGGGAATTTTAGACAGGAGAGTCCTGTGATTGGATGTGGTTGTAGATTGGGAGGTGGAAGGCAAGGTTGGAGGCAGGAGGACCAGATGGACTCCTGGCTCACACCAGCCAGAGAGAGAAGAGAGGTGGCCAGACCTCAAAAGGGTGGTGGTAGGAATGGAAGGAAGAGTATAGCTTTGAGAGCTGCCTGAGTGGGAGGATAAACAGGTGCAGGTGATTAATCAGGTGTGTCAGGGAAGAGGTCAGTGATGCTGACTGGGTGGATGCACAGTGGCCTCTGCAGCCAGGGATGCAGGAGAAGGAGCAGAAAGGATGGGAGTTCAGCTCCACCCTGTTGAGTTTAACGTGTTTCTGAAGAGCCACATCTGCCCGGTAGGCAGCTGAATATTTCAGTCGGGGGTTGAGAAGGAAGCATAGATATGAGTGTGGGGTGTGGGTCCTGTGGGTAAAGGAGCACACCTAGGGCGAGTGTGAAGGGACCAAGCAGAGTCAGAGACTCCCTGGTGCAGAAAGCAGTGCCCAGGGAAGGAGGGGTTCCAAAAGTATGTCGTTGTGGAACCCAGGAAAAAACAAGAGTGACCAGATGTTGAGAAGTGAGTGTCATCTGGACTTAACAAGATCTCCCTGATGTGGCAAAGCCAGCTGTCTCTCCTTAAGTGAGACTAAGGCAGTTTTGCAGGATTGGGGAGATAGAGAAAAGAGCACCCTGAATGGAGACCACGTGTTCTCAAAGCTTGATTTCGAGGGCAGAGAGAGTGGCCATCACTAGACCTGGAGAAGATGTTGGATGAAGATGGTGAGCCGCTGAGGTTTCTGTGGGAAGAGTAAGGCCGACAAGAAGGAGAAAGGGAGGTCATCAGGTGATCAAGGGCATGAGACCAGAGCCCAGGCTGGAGAGGAGAGATAGGGGAGTCCATAGCATTCTGTGAGGTGTGCAGGTGGCAGGCAGGGAGCTAAAGGAGCCCCATCTCATGGTCTCTTTCTGGGACATACCAGGCAGGTTGGGCTGCAGAGTGAGGCCTGGGGGAGCAGGAGGAAGTTTGGAATCACTGCTATGGAGGGTGAGTGTGAGGACGGAGGAAGAGGGAAGGGATGGCAGTGCCATGATGAAGGCCCACTGGGCAGTGGCCGAGGCGCCACCCCATCACCGAATCCTCAGGTCCTCAGCCCTCATCTCCCACTGCCCAGACCGGCTCCTGCCTTCTTTGGTCCCCAGAAACACTCAGTGCTCAAGCACTGTCTCTGGATTGTCGCTGAGCTCCCTGCTGCCTCCCACTGGGCGCAGCCACCCGATCCAGAAACTCGTTCACAGGTGTCACTTCCTGCTTATGCAGGGACAGCCACAGGCCTTGCTGTGCTCAGCTTACACCCTGTGAGACAGATGAGCAAAACTAAACAGATGTTACAGGTGATGATGGGGCAGAGGGCTGCGGGCAGTGTGGGTTTCAGGTGAGCTCCCTGAAGCCAGAATACCTGGGTTCCCATCCTGTTTCTACAACGCGGTAACCCCGAGAACCTGGATGAGCTGGAACCTGATAGGCACACAGGCATGACCTTGTGCCTCAGCAGAAAATTAAAGAGCATACTTCATGGAGGAGATAAGAGAATGACTTTAGTTAATATTTGTAAAGCATGTTTAAAACTCTGCCAAGCACATACCACAGAAAATGCTGTAGATGAGCTTTTTAAATACCATGGTGATGACTGGGAGGTCGCTTTGGGTAGGCTGCTCAGGAACAGCTGCCCCATGGCACCCGAGACTCAATCGTGCTAGAAGCAGACTCGACAGATTCCCCGTTCTCTCTTCTGGAATTGGTCCACCGCCCCGCCCCCACAGGTTCTGGGATGACCATGACCTTCTCCCTGCCACCCACTCTTTGTGGCACCTGTGAGCAGTGGTGGCGGAGAGTGGAAAGAGCAAGACATTGGGTGGGGGCCTCAGGAGGGCCCTGCGGACTTACTCGTTCACCTGTCTCTCACAGTGCTGTGTTCTTTGCCACCTACCTGACCCTGGCTTGCTGTTCTGGACCCAGGTATGATAATGGCTTGAGGAGCAACTTGTGAAGGCATAAGCAGGACCTTGGATGGCCTGGCCCCAGCCCTGCCTGCCTCCCAGTGCTCTGTACCCCAAGAGGCCTCCATCTGGCTGTCAAGCAGGCCTGTCCCTCCCTCCTGCCTTGGCACCTCTGAGATGGCGGGAGGGCAGACAGACAGATGGGGCATGCGGGGGTCTGGCTGAAGGAAGAGGCTCCTGGGAGTGCGGGAGAGGGTGCAGAGAGCCCTTCCTGCAGTGGCGACTCCACTGGGAACCCCCTGGCTTTCCTTACAGGAGACACTTCCCCTGGAACCTGATCCTGCTGACTATCTTTGTAAGTGACTAAATGAGCTAGTGACAGATGCTGAGCAGGGTTGGAGGAAGGGTGGAAGCAGGGGAGCCTGGGATGGGGACATCTAATGTAAGGTCACTGGGGAACAGGGGTGCTTTCACCTGCTCCCTCCACCAGGACACTTCACCCTCCTTTCCAAACGGGCTGAGCTGCTCCCCTCTGCCCCCACTGTCTGTGCACTATGCTTTTGCTCTGAGGAAGCTCGTCCAGAACATCCCAGAGCTACGGGTAGTGAAGAAGAGTGGGTACCTTCCAGGGGTAGTGGTGGAGGGGTGGATAACAGGGCTGCCTAAGAGAGAAAGAGACTACTGTCCCCAAGACCTGCAAACTGGCCTGGGAGACCCTGCTCAGCCAGGCTTGCATCCGATCAGAAACCTGCACAGAGGTGAAGCAGCCTCGGTGTGGAGGGGGTATCTGCCTGGGGCTCCCAGGTCTTAAGTTTTGGAGTATTCCCTTAGCCTGCCTCTCTTTCCAGACCCTGTCCATGGCCTACCTCACTGGGATGCTGTCCAGGTAAAAGCAACAGGTGCATGAAGACAAGGGCCCTGCACGCAGGGATCAGCCATACTCTGAGGGGTGCTTCCCCCCAACCCTGCTCTTCCTGGGACCATTTGGATGGGGGAGGGGCTCAGGCAGCAGGACACTTTGGCCTAGAACCTCTTTCAGGGAGCTCACTGGCCAGTGGCTCCAGGTTGGTGGGGTAAGGGTTAGGGATGGTGGGAAGCAGGTGATTCCTCTCAAGCTGCAGTTTAAATGATTCTGCAGTTAAGAGTACTTAAGCCACCTCCAGGTTCCAGCACACATCTCCCCACCCCTTCTCCCACCTACTCAGGACCCTTCTAACTAATAGCCTCAGCATGCCCAGGAGATGAAGGGCAGGGCCCAGAAGAAAGGACAGAGAACCCAGGGAGGGCGAGTCCTGAGGAAGGAGACAGGGTCAGGGCCAGAGATCACCAGATCAGGGCCTGGAAGAAGCGCTGGCTGCAGAGAGGGCTGGGGGAGAGCAGGGCCCACGGGAGCTGACCCTGCCTCTCCGTTCTCAGTTACTACAACACCACATCTGTGCTGCTGTGCCTGGGCATCACGGCCCTCGTCTGCCTCTCAGTCACGGTCTTCAGCTTCCAGACCAAGGTCAGCTCTGAGGCGTGTGGGCTGGGGATGCATGCAGGATGGGCTCCAAGCTGGTTCCCAGGCTAAGCAGAGGGCAAGGCATGAGTGGGATGGGGGGGCAGCTGGCAGGCTGGGGAGGGAATGCTGGATTCTGGGGAGTGAGCGTAAGACCTTGGGCCTCAGCCTCCAGCCAGTGCACTGCCAGGGGGCTCCATACAGCCAGGGCCCAATGCTAACGCCCCTCTCGCCCCGCAGCTTGACTTCACTTCCTGCCAGGGTGCGCTCTTTGTGCTGCTCATGACCCTCTTCTTCAGCGGACTCATCCTAGCCGTCCTCCTCCCCTTCCAATATGTAAGTGTCCAGCTGCAGGCTTTTGGGAAGGTGAGGGAGGGCCCTGCAGGGTGCTGTTCCCTCCTACACCTCCAGGGCAGGTGCAGGGCCAAAGGCCAAGAGCCTGTAGTCCTGTCCAGCCCCTTTTGGCCCCTGCCCTAGGCGTGTTGGCAGTACTCTAAGCAAGCAAACAAGAAGGCTTTTCTTGGCAGGTGTGGGCACCTGCCCATCTCCGTGAACCGCATCCGGCTTCACCTTTCGCATCCTCCTATGTAGGGTGGAGGGAAGGTTGAGGGGAGGGTGTGGAGCAGCCTGAGCCTGCTGGGGGCCCACCAGGCCTAGAGGGGTCTTCAGGAAGGGTCTCCTAGGCTCCTGGGGGATCAGCCTAATCCAAAGAGGCAGAATCTGGCTGAGGCAGCAGGACCGGAGCAGACCCCAACCCCACAGCATCCCCCAGCTGGAGCTCCACTCTCAGCAGTTCCAGGGCTGCCCACCTGGCCTGGAGAATGTCACCTGGGACTGTACAGGTGCTCAGGCCATTACACGTGGGAGGGAGGATCAGAGGACCTTGAGGTTTGAATCCTGGCTACCTGAGGGAAGAAACCCCCAGCCTCCTTCGGCACCGGTTCCCCCATCATGCCTTTTCAGCCAGGGCTGGGACGTAGTGCTCACTGCCCCTCACCCACTTCCCTCCTGCCAGCCCCAGCCTCAGGACATTTGGCTTCCAGTCCAGGACACCAAGATTGGGTCTGGCATTTCCTTGGCTTTTCCCAGGATCCTGTTGACGAAGGGAGGGACCGGAGCTGGCCTGGTACCCTCTGTGTATTTAGGATGGGGAGGGGGACAACAGGAAGGAACCCCAAAACCTCAAAGAACCCTTTGTTGACCCAGGTCTGGTTGATGGGATACCTTTGTTTCCAGGAATCTTCTAAGTTTCCTGGAAGGGCCCCCACTGAGGGCAGAGCTAGCATGGCACCGCCTAGGTACAGGCTTTCCACATGCAGCTGGCTGCTTCTGAGATCTGAGGAGCAGGGGACAGGAGCACATTGTCTTGGCCTTGGCAGACAAGCCCATACACACCTGGCAGTCAGGCGCGGTGGCAGACACCTGTAATCTCAGCACTCAGGAAACTGAGGCAGAAGGAGTGCCACGAGTCTGAGTCCAGCCTGGGCTACTGAGCAAGACCCTGTGAAAGAAAGGAAGGAAGGAAGGAAAGAAAGAAAGAAAGAAGGAAGGAAAGAAAGGAAGGAAAAGAAAAAAGGAAAGAAAGAAAGAAAGAAGAAAAGAAAAGAAACAAGGAAAGAAAGAAAGAAAGAAAAAGAAAGAAAGAAAGAAAAAAAGAGAGAAAGAAAGGAAAGAAAACACCTGGCAGACCCTCCAGAGATACGCATCGCGCATACACATACACGGACATCCTGAGTTGAAGTTTTGACCCCTATTATTGAGTCCTTTCCCCGCCAGTGCAGAGCCAGGGATGGACGATGGCATACTGGGAGGCAGGAACAGCCTTGAGCCAAACTCAGGTTGGGAGGATGTCAGGGCCACAATAGGATGAGTCATCCTCACTCAGCCTAAGCCTGGGGCTGTGACTTGCTGGAAGAAGCACCAGGCCAGGTGGGAGCTCTCTGCCTGTCACTGTAATTGCCCTATGGGCGCTCACTCCATTACCATGAGCACCCAGGGAATCAGGACCCCTGCCAGTCCTCTCCGTCTGTCTCAGTCCTTCTGAGGGAGGACATCCGCCATTCTCTGGGCTGAACTTCTAGCTCTGTTCGCTACCCTCTGACCACGCCTAACCCCACCGTTCTTCTGCCTGGCAGGTACCCTGGCTCCATGCAGTCTACGCCGTGCTAGGAGCGGGTGTGTTTACGTTGGTGAGTTTGGCTCAGCTTCCGGGGTTAGCTTCTCAGCTCTGAGATCCTCTCCCCAGTTCCCGCCACCACCCCTGTCTTCCCAAAATCCCTTTTGGGAATTCCCTGTCTGGTGTCAAAGAGAACAGCCAACCCGAGCAGGGACGCAGGAAGGTGGGCCCTGCAACACAGAGGCAGAGCTGCAGAGGGTTGGCACTGTGGGTGGGTGCAGGGGTGTGGGAGTGTCCTGCACAGGAATCAACTTAGTATGTTCTCCTAGGGCAATCTAGGCTTCTTAGTGCTAGGGAGATTCCAAGACCCTTGTAAGGTAGAGGCATTGTGTGAATGAGCTTGTTTTTTTGCTGTTCTCACCAAACTGAGTGTTGTTATTGTTGTTGTTGATGATGATGATGGTTATGCTAACAATAACTGCTCATATTTGTGGAGCACTTGCTTCCTCACAGCACCTTCCAGGTGTGCTTCATTCCCACCATAGGTTTGTAAGACAGGCTCTACCTTCACTAAGTTGAGATGAGGAAGCTAAGCTCAAAGATGCAAAATGCATACCTGAAGTCAAACAGCATCATAGGAAGTTTGAGGGGCAAACTGAGGCTCTTGGTGGTCTGGCTCCAGAGTCCCACTCAGGGTCAGAGGCTAGTAGGGGGAGCTTGGAAATAGATGCCCAGGAGAAAGAGGTGACCAGAAACAGGTGTCAGCCAGAGCAGCCTAACTCTGTTCAGACCCTGAGAGCGCCCCAGGATCCGGATGGGCAGGGTGGTAGTGATGTCTTCATGGGGAGGCATCCAAAATAACAGCCACTGCTAGTGAAAGCAGCGAGTACTCTCCCTTAGTAATTCCAGAGCAGGTAAGTGATGGATTCGAGGCCTCCTGGCAAGATAATGACAAGTCAACTGTGTGTGTGCTTGGTGAAGAACAGTCTGCTTGGGACATTCTCAGTTTTAGCACAGAAAGTGCCACTTCTTGATGAACCCTAAAATCCCAAGCTAACTAGGATGGTTGGTCACTCTAAGACACTCACTTGTGGGTCCTGGACCAGTGTTGTTCTTACTGCCATGCCATCTCTTTTAAATAAAAGTGACAAAGTTTGGGTGGGAAATAGGACTGCAGAGAAAGAAGAAGGGGACCGCATACAGGAGAGCTGGCCTGGGGAGCACCATCTGGAGGCCTCAGAAGACAGCCTTTTCTGGGACTGGTGGCACATGCCTGCAGTCCTGGCACCCAGAGCCCAAAGGCAGGAGGATCGCTGAGGGTTCAAGGCCAGCGAAGGCTATGTAGTGAGTTCAAGGCCAGCCTTAACTGCATAGATAGTGAGACCTTGTTTAAAAAAAGGCAGAAAGAAAATAAAAGAAAGGGTAGCATTTGCCAAGGACAGGACAGGTGGAGGTCAGGCCTGGACAGGTGAGAGTGGTGGAGTTGGGGGAGTATAAGCATCCGTGGAGGGTTGAGGTGTATAATTGGCTTCAGTGGACAGGGAGGCTGTACATACGAGTAAGGCTGGGTGAATAGTAAGCCCTTAAGTCTGTCTAATAATCCCTAGTGTTATTAGATTAATAAAAATAATCCCAGCCACCTGTTCCAGCCAGGCCTGCACTGGCTCCATGACTCACGACTCTGCTCTCTTATTTTGCAAAACACTTTCACACCTTCAGTATTACCTCATTGGATCTCATCTCCACCACAGTCTGGTGAGAGAGGCAGAACCAAATTGCCTTCCTCCTCAGAAGCCCTGTGTGTTGAGGGGCTGGCATAGAGTCTCACAGCTGGCAAGGGGCAGATGTAGCGGATTGAGAACCAGGTGTCCTATGTCCAGCCTGGTGCCATCTCCAGTGCCCCTGTAGTCACCCTCAAAGATGACTTCTGTTGGTTTGGGGCTGGAGAAGTCTCTCCAGCAATTTTTCCTTTCTCTCTCTCTCTTTGTGTCTCTCTCTGTCTCTCTCTTTCTCACACACACACACACACACACACACACCCTCAGCATGGCCTTCTCTACTGGGTTGGTCCCTTCAGCACGAAAATGCTATAATTTCTCCCATCTGAAGGCAAAAGCCAACAAAGCACTCTTGACTCACATTGCCCTCAAGCTCCTGCCCTTTCCTCTGCTCCTTATAAAGAGCAAGACTCCTTAGAAGAGACTCCATACTCCTCATTCCCAAGTCTTTTTCTCCCTTTCCCCTCCCATTCTCTTAACTTTTTTTTTTTTTGGTAGTACTGAGGATTAAATTTAGGACTTCCTGCATGCTAAGCACATGCTCTGCCACTGAGCTACACCCCAGCCCACTCATCTCTTAAAATACTCTCATTCAGATCACCAGTGGCCTCAGTGCACTAAATCCATCAGTCTCCTCAGCTGGCCTCTTGCCTGAAGTTCAGTATCATTTGATGCAGTTGCTCACCCCCACCCCCAGTAGCTTCCTCCCTCCATGTCAGCACCCCCACCCGCCCCTGCTTTTCCCCTGCCTGCCCCTTCTGGAGGCCTGCGCTGGCTCCCCGACTCTCTGCTCTCTCTTATTTGGAACCTCAAGCAGCCGCAGGGCTTTGCATAGCATCCTTTATGCTGATGGCTGTAAATTTACAGCTCCACACTGGATCTCTCTGTCTGTCTCTCAAACCCCAGACTAGAATGTCCAACTTCCCAGTCATGTCCCCATTTGAAGTAGCCCAGACTCCTCCAAATTAAGATGTGCAAAACCAACCTCCTCCTCTTTCCCTGCCATCTGCTTCTCCCACAGCTTCTCCCAACTTCCACTCACTGAAGTAGCATCCTTGACTCTCCCGCTTTTCTTACATCCCATATTAGACCCAGCAGCATATCTCATGGCTCGGCCTCCTATCCAGAACCTGACCACTTCTGTCCACCTTCAGGCCCTCCTGGGTGCCCAGCACCATCGCCTCCTGCTGGGCGCGTGGCAGTGGCTGCCTACAGCCTGTCCCACAGGGCAGCTGGAGTGGTGCAGGTCAGGTTGTCCTCTCTGCAGCACCCAGGATTCACTTCCCACAGTCCCCTCCAGCCTGCCCCCTTGCCCACTCCCCAAGCACAGGAGGTGTGCCCTGCGCCCGCTCAGCGCTCCCAGCTCTGTCTCCTCCTTCAGGGCAATGCTGTGTGCCTGAGCCACTGCTCCCTTCCCCTTCCACAGACCTATTTCTCTCCACAGCACCCTCATCCTTGAACACACTGTATGTTCTTCTGATCTGTTATTTACTGTTTCTCTCCCTGTAGCAGAACGTAAGTTGCTTGAGAACAGGCGGTTTTGTCTGGCACCTAGCACACAGTAGGCACCTGTAGCTGTTAGGGAACGAATGGATGCCTGAGAGCTGTAGCAAGGAGCAGGACCAGGCCCTACACGGTGCTCAATGGAGCTGAACAAAGCGCTGCCCCATCATCTCCTGTGAGTCACAGAGGGGAGGAGGAGGGACTGCTGTGCCCAATTATTCCGCTGATGTCTCTTGGAATCAACACACCAGAAAGCCTTGATGGGCTCATCCTGCGGGTTACATAAACAGTGGTTGAGAAAGCACCTGGGTAGGTGCATCTAACCAGGATGGAAGATGATTGATTACCCAGGGTCCCACCACACTCACTCCTCTTCTTCCTCGTGGTTTCAGGGAGACAGGGACTCTGAGGCTGCCCTGTAAGAACTGAAACCCTTGTGCCTTTCACTAACCCCAGCACAGAGCATGTTCCGGCTTTGCACCAACCCTGCTTCCATCATTGCTGTATCGAGCCTGTGGGATCTGTGGTTCCCTAGGGCCTCTTTATTTTCTACCTGCCCACCCTGTCATCTCCTTCCCTGGCCTTTCGGGGGACTCTTGGTACAATCGGGGGCTCTCCCAGCACTGTGGCTAGGCAAGAACTGCAGTCCACCCTCAGCGCATTCTTGGCCCTTTTGCTGTGTCATCTGGCATGTACAAGAAAGGGGTGAAGAGACACGTCAGGGAGGGACCCTGCCCCCCAGTAGGGTCTTCTCTCCCAGTCTCCATCTGCCTGGGCTTTAAGGGATGGGAGAAGCCAAGGATTTTCTCTTCTAGAAACCTTGGCCTCCACCCTAAGATACTCTGCCATCTTTGAAGGTGGAATCATCGCTGAACTGGGCTGCAGTTTAGGAGGTGAGGAGCCAGTTTCTTCAGGCTCTGGTCCATCCTTGAGGGACAGGCTCCTCTTAGGCTCTACCCACATCCAGTCTTGGCACTTTGTCAGGAAGCCTTGAGTGTTCGGCCTCACCTATCTCCCCCTCAGGATGCCAGAGCTCAAACGCCACTAAGAAGTGGGTGAGTCAGCTGAAAGGCATCGGCCTCAGGGTGACTGCATCCTTCTCTTCCCCTTAGTGCCCTCTTTTGGGGTGCTTCTTTAAAAACATTCATGGGCTGGGCGATTGGGCAGGGCTGAGGGGCTGGAGCAGGAACTGAGGGAGTGTGGGGCTCACCAGTTTCTAGCAATGGCTGGGACTCCAGGGTCCATGTGACTCGGAAAGTTGCTTCCTCCCAGAGTAGGAGCTTCTTTGGGAAAGCTAAGGCCTCGAGCTACCCAAATCAAGAAGTCCAGTTCAAATAGGTAGGGAAGAAATTAGACATAGGCATTTAGAAATCAGGTGTGGGCCCTCTGATAACAGAGCTGTTCCCTCCTGGTCTAGCCCAGCTGATATGAGGACCTTGGGAGCCACTAAGAGTTGATAAGAAAATCACAATCACCTCACATTAGTGAAAAGCCAAGTAGATAGGTCAGAGGCTGGGAGTCCAGGGTAGGGATTAGGGTCAAGCTGGCAGGGGGAGTATATGTGGTCAAGTCTAGGTGCTGCCAGGTCTGACGGCAATAGGAACATGCATTGTGAGCATGCTGGGCCTCCTCGCTGGGCATTGACCCCCAGATACGGTGTTGATGCAGGCATCCTCAGTCTCTGTTGAGGCCCAGAGAGAACAGGTCCAGACACGTGCACACACACACACAGAGCATTCACAGACACACTGGGTGAAATTCAACCTAGCATCTCCCCGACAGATTCTCCAGACCCAGGGAGGCCCTTTCAACCTCTGCCACCTGTAAGGCCAGGCTGAGGCAAGGAGTTGCTTCTGTCCACCCCCAACAGACAGTCTGTTTTCCCTAAGAGACCTGACTCAACAGCTTCTGGAAGGTTCCAGAAAAAACACTTCAGTCTCCCTCACCCCATTCCTCATTCTGCTCTTCCTAGTGGGGGGCATGATATACTCCCCACCTTCTGCTCAATTAGGACAACACTTTGAAAAGTAAAAATGGTTGCACAAGTCCAAAACTGAGTCACAGTTTTATGTTAGATTTAGCTTTTTCCCTCTGTTTAGAGGCTCTTCTGCTCAGGGGTTTACATGAGCCTGGAGGATCAGTGAGAATCTTCTGTTCTGTCACCCACCTTGCCTGAAAGCAGCCCTGAGGTCTCCCCTAAGCCTTCTGGAAGCTGAGTGGGGCTGAAAGGGTGTGTGCTGTGCCCAATTTCCTGTGTCCCCACCCCCACCTCACCTCAGGGTCACCTCTCAAGGTGCTAATCCTAGGAACCAATGCCTTGCTCAAACCTTGGTGGGCACAACACCTGGCAGGGGAAGGTTAGAGAACACCCCCAACCCAAGGGTGGGGACGAAAGGCGGAGTAATTCAAAGGCCTTGCAGGCAGCAGGCAGGAGTGTCCAGGTCAGGGCATGAGCAGCTCTCTCCTGCCCAGGACCAGTCTCCGAAGCAGAACCAGGAAGAGATGCTGTGGGCAGGTACAGGGCCATGTGGGGTGGGAGGAAACTCTCTAGCTGACCAGTGTACCCCACAAAACTACATCCAAGGTCTCAGTGCTCCTTCCTACTGTGTGACCTTGGATAAGCTAATTGACCTCTCTGTGCTTCAAGTGTCT
>PVJX010024117.1:9608-28550 GCA_004027295.1 Dolichotis patagonum | reverse complement strand
GACTCGAGGGCAGGATGCAAGGACAGGACAAGAGGCCACTCCCAGAAACGCTGCCCTTAGGCCGGGAGGCAGCCCTCGCCATGGCTGCCAAACGCTGTGCCACCGATTAGAGCCAGGGCCCCCACCCAGCAAGTGCTCTCTGCGCTCTTCTAACAGCTGTCACCTCCAGAGCCGAGTCTGATGCGATGTCCCCTCACACATGATGGGGTCATGACACCGCCTCACGCCATTCTTCCTTTACTCTGAATTTGTGTCGGAGACACAGCCTCGTCGCACAGCCCAGACTGGCCTCGATGTGGAGGGGAAACACACACACACACACACACACATACACCGCCTCAGCCACCTACCATGTGATGCTAACCCCACCCCTCCGTGGAGTCCCTCTCCCTGACCTGCCCGAGACACTGTGGTGACAGCAACCTGCTGTGATTCCCGGGCCAGGGCACAAGAGCACGAGGCCACACTTCTCCACAGAGCCCCACCTCCGGTGTCCCTGCAAGCTGGAGGGCTCCCAGGCCAGCCTTGCAGCCACCACGGCCACAACAGCCACCACGGCCTCCACAGTAGGCTCCCAGGGTACCCGAGCCTCACACGGGCCGCAGATGCCTGAGCGAAGCCCCCAGAATAAAAGCTGAGGTCACAGGAGGCCACGGGAGTCACGGTCACAGAGCAGAAAGACACCGTTGGGCCTCAACGACCCAGGATCTACTCACACAGTAACTTTTCCTAAAGGCCTGGTCCGCCGGCTCTCACCGTGACTCCGTGAAGAAGCGTAAAGACCCTCAGTTCTCTTTCTCACTGCAAAGATCCTGCATGGTTGCTGTGGAGCCACTGCTGTTCTGCCTCACGGTTTATTAAACCATGTGGGGGCTCAGTGCGTGACGCAGCAACCTGACCCGAGCCACACACCCGGGAAACAAGAACCGGCCCACAACCCTGCCTTCGAGGGGTCACTGGGCACCACCCTGACTCAGGAACAAGCCTCCCCAGGGAGGGATAGCCAGGGGACACCCAGCCAGGGGACACCGAGGGCAGTGGGTGGGCAGGCAGCATCCAAGTGGCCATGTTGGGGACCTGTTAATGACCTGCTGGGGAGGCAAGAAATGGGCTCTGCAAACAAGCCATCTGCTATGTGGAGGCCTGGTGTCCCTTAGCCCACACAGTGTCACCGAAGCAGGACCAGCACTGGCACCCCAGCTCCCCAAGAGAACCCAGCACACCACTCCCAGGCCACCGAAGAGCCAAGCCCGAAGGCCTGGTTGCCCAGGTGGACAGGGCGTGATAGGAATGCAGCAGCACTAGATCTCGACATTGCATATATCAATCAGATCAAGACTTTTCTTTTGATTTGTCTTTCTTTCTTTCTTTTCTTTCTTTCTTTCTTTCTTTCTTTCTTTCTTTCTTTCTTTCTTTCTTTCTTTCTTTCTTTCTTTCTTTCTTTTCTGTTTAATAGACAGCAGACAGCATCTCACTGCATAGTCCAGGCTGGCCTTTAACTTTTAGTGATGCTCCCCACTCAGTTTCCTGGGCACAGGTGTGCACCACCCACCACCCCTGGCAAGGAGACAGACTGTTTAAAACCTCAGCCGCATCCGCATGCCTGTTATCCCAGCACTTGTAATGCCGAAGCAGGAAGAGCACTAACAGTTCACAGCCTGCTGCACGGTGCAATCTTGTCTCAAAAGAAAACAACTCAGATGCAAAACTATCATTTCTTAGCCCTTTCACAAAATCAGAAAAGGAATAAAGAATAAACAAAAGTCAGCATCTAGGAAATCTGCCTAACTTTGTAACTAATTTGGCTTTCAGGTAGCTGTGACTTCTCTGTACCTTAGTAATCCTGAATATAAGATAAAGATACCACTTTCTTTACAAGGGGAGGGAAGCTGAAGTATCTAACACTGTAGAAAGAAACACTTAAAAGGTGGCCTGTGCGTCACCGTCTTCCCCTCTCTGCAGAATGAAGCTGGAGGTCATCCCTCCTTGACCTGCTCTCAGGAAACAGATTCTAACTACACTACATAGACCACAGCACTACATCAGCTACTTCATATTACACCGACGTTCTCCCAAAGGTCCACAAGACCCCTTAGTCCAAGACAGCAAGTTATAAAAATAACAGTTTGCAATATAATTCCAATAATATATATATATATATATATATATATATATATTTTTTTTTTTTTTTTTTTGGTACCGGGGATTGAACTCATGACCTTGCGCTTGCCAGGCAGGCGCTTAAGCCACTAAGCTAAATCCCCGGCCCTATTCCAATAATATATTAAATGACTGAGAGAGAACTGGGATCCAGCAAATGAGTTCAAACCTAGATCTGTCTAAACACTTTTCTAAAATATTTTTATTTCTAAATTTTCATGATACATAATATGATCTGTGACTTTATTGCTGAAAATCTAGTCATGTCCTTAAAGTGTTTAATTCCTTTAGAATTAATGTGCTTTCTCTGTTTCTTCCCCTAATGGCTCAGAAAGGAAAAAGCAATTCATTTCTGTTCAGTGTAGAACTGACCTGAAAAATATTAAAGAGCATGGAGAATAACCTCCCCGGGAAGCCGGGACACGGGGACATGGGAACATAGGCAAGGCCCGGGAACCCAGCCGGTGTCCCGCCTCTCAGGTCAGGGAGGCTACACTGGCGAGTGCCACTGTCCCCCACCTGACTGGCCCGATTGGCCAAATCACCAAGGTTCCAGCCCCGGGTTTGCAGATCACCGCAGTAGCCACTCCAAGGAGGCTGGGCCCGGCAAGGCCACCAGGAGGCGGAGAGGCCTCCCTCAAGAGGGTCAGCACCCGCCTGTCCTGGGCGCCCACTCGCAAGTGATTCTCAGGCTGGACAGGCTGGTGCTCCCGTCGCAGTCCCCACACGGGGTCCCCACACGGGGTCCCCACACGGGGCAGGCGCGCGCAGAGTGCCTGGAGACTTGGCCCTTTAAGCCAGCATTCACCTGCGGGGTGGTGACATCTGAGTGTGTACGCGCGCGCGCAAACACACACACACACACGGAGGGGCTCCCTGGGCTGTGGGTCCCGGGCCGTGGATCGCAGCTCCTGATCCCGGTTCTACGGGAAGCAGCTCCAAGGAGCGCGGCGGGAACCTGTCCGGCGCCGTCCAGGTAGTGACCCCAGTGGAGAGCGCACGCACAGACTCAGTCGGCTCCGCCTGAGCCCGCAGCCGGGGAGCCCCGGGGACGCCGCCCACGCGCGAACGCCCGACTGCGACCGTCTTCGGCCACGGGGTGGGGGCCGCGCGGGTCAGACCCCTGAGGGGCGCCCCCTCGCGCGGAGGCCCGGGCGCCCGAACCCCGCCTCTGCCCACACCGGGCTCCGCGCTGTGCTCTGTCCTGCAGCACAGACCGGGGTCGCGCACAGCGGTCAGCACCCACCTGGCGGCCCCGCGCGCTCGGACTCGGGCTGCGGCTGCGGGCGGCGCCCTCCGCGGCCATCTTCCCGCGCCGCCCCCCCCCGCCTCGCCCGGCCCACGCACACGCGCGCCCGCGCAACGCGCTTTCCGTCCGGCCTCGCACGCGCGCAGGTGGGCCCTTGCTTCCTCGTGCCTCGGCCCCCTGCGCACACCCTTTGTTTCCGGAGACCCTGGCTGGCGCCCAGGCGGGCTCGCGTTTGCACGTGGGGCGCGAAGGCTCCTGCTACTCACTCCGACCCCTGCCTGGACCTGGCCCCGCGGAGGTGGAACCACTGGTTATGGGTGTCCTTTGCGACATCCACTGTTCCCTCTATGAGGGCATCGTCAGCTTCCCCTCCTGTGGCCTCAACACAAACAGCTTTGTCTGGCTGGTGGCAGCTTGTCATGCCGGCAACTGCAGAGGCTGAGGCAGGAAGATCTGCGGAGCACATTAGTCTGAGGCCAGCTATAGCGAGACCTGCGTCCAAAGGAAAGAAAGGGCCGAGGAGAGTTTGCCTTGCGTGTGCAACACACACATACACACACGAGGATCACATGCTAGACAAGTTCAAGTCTCACTAAGTAGTTAACTTTCCCAAGGCTGGGCTCAGTCTTGTAGTTCTGCCTCAGCTTCCCAGAATGCTTGAATTCTAGGAGTATGTCACCATTCCTGGCACCTGATTCTAACTTTCTTTTTTATTTTTTGTTAAGACCATCTTGCTATGGAGTGCAGACTGGCCTTGAACTTGTTTATGTAGCCCAGGCTGGCCTGGAACTCACAGCAATCCCTCTGACTCAGCCTCCGGGGTGTCAGGATGACAGGCATGTGCCTCCACACCCAGCGTCATTTTCTTTTACCTGGCTACAAGCAAACTTACGATTTCTTATGTCTCACGTTCTACTTCTGTGGAATGGAGTTGGTTTGTCCAAGTTAATGAAGGTCACCCAGCCAGTGTCAGCAGCAGGACTGGAAGTGAGTGCATCAGAATGTCTGTCTGTCCATCTATTGATTTATCATACTGGGGTTAAATGCAGGACGTGCACACTAAGATACATCGGCAACTGTTTTTTGTTTTTGATAGGGTCTTACTAAGTTACCTAGGTTAGCCTCAAATTCATGATCCTCCTGCCTCAGCCTCTCGGAGTGCTGGCATCATAGGCATAGGCAGCCATGCCCAGCTAGTAAAATGTTTAATAATGTAATCAATCAAATACAATCAATCAAAATATTTATAACTTGGCATGTAAAGCACATCTAGACACCTTCCATAGCATATGTCCAGTAATTCTGGTGCAGCAAGGATTGGTCCTCTATGAAATTTTGAAATCATGGGGACGTCTTCTTGTAGCTTTCAGAGATGAATTTAAAAGGGAATGAAGGTAGAGTGTCCTTATAAATATTTGAGGTGACTCAGAGAGGAGAATATTACCATCCAGCTTTCAGCAGCACTGTACTTGTGTTCCAATTTTCAGCTGGGCCTGGTGGTGCCAGTGCTTAGGAGGCAGCGGCAAGAGGATCACTGTGAATTTGAAGTCAGTGTGGGCTACATAGTGATTTAGTGGCCAACATGGGTTAAATAATGAGACCCTGTATCAAAAAAACAAAAACAAAAGTGTTTAAATTTGAAGTGCCTGGTGTGGTAGTGCACACCTGTAATCCCGGCACATGGGAGCCTGATGTAGGAGGATCGTTCCAAATTCAAGACCAGCCTGGGCTACAAATTGAGCTCAAATCTAGCCTGAACTGCATAGAGAGACCTTGTCTCAAAAAAAAAAAAGTATTTGAATTTTAATTTTAAAAAATTAATTTTGCGGGGCCGGGGATTTAGCTCAGTGGCTTAAGCACCTGCCTGGCAAGCGCGAGGTAGTGAGTTAGATCCCCGGTACCAAAAAAAAAAAAAAAAAATTAATTAATTTTGCAAGAAAAGCTGTGCTTTCGTGGCGCTTGCATCCCAGCGATCAGGGTGAGAGGGGAAGGATGATAAGAAATAAATCTATATTAAGCCAGGTTATGTTTTCCCATGAGGAAAAAGCAGGCAGGGTAGGAATGACAAGGCCAGGAGGACAGCCTATTTTAGGAGCACACCCTGGAGGCCTGGCAGACGCTCTGGCATTGGGCCACAAGTTATTTATTTATTTGTCTGCTTGAGACAGGGTCTCGCTAAGCAGTTCAAACTGGCCTTGAGCTCACTTTGTAACCCAAAGGCCTCAGGTTTGCAATGATCCTCCTGCCTCAGCCTCCCTAAGTGCCAGGATTACAGGTGTGCACCACCACACCCTGTGCCGCAGGGTTATTTGGGGACATGCATTGGCCTGGGGGAGTGGCAGGCACCAGGCCCTAGGGCTGGGCAGGGGCAGGGGCTGCAGCTGCAGAGCAACCAACTCGATTCTGGTACACACTGGGAGTCACTGAAGGGTCTGAGGCAACCCTGGCTCTGCACACTGGCCATCCCAGCACTCATGAGGCTGAGGCAGGAAGACTGTGAGTTGGACCCCAGCCTGGACAATCAGTGGGAGCCCGTCTCAAAATAAAAATTAAAGAATGGGCTGGGGCTGTAGCTCAGGGTGAAGGCTTGGGTTCCGCCCCCAGAACTGGAAAGTAGTAGAAGCCCTGGAGATCTGGCAGCAGTGGATAATCCTGAGTTCCATTGTCTGTGTGTGGAGGACCAGAAAATGAACCCAGGTGGCTACCCAGGAAGGAGCCAGTGTGTGGCTCTCAGTGAGACAGGGGTTGGAAGGAACTTCTCCCCACATACCGTTCTTGCGGTTTGAGGTAACCAGAAATCTTGTTTCGTTTTGTTGACAGCTGCTCTTCTGGAACTCTTGTGCTTAAATGACCCTCCTGTCTCAGCCTCAGAAGCAGCTGGGCTGGCAGCTGTGCAGGGCCGCATGACTTAGCCAAGCCTCTCGCTGGGTATTTATGGCAAGCACTGTGTGTTCCAGACGAAAATACTCTGTGCCAGCAGCTGAGCCCACCTCACCAGCTGCACAAGAGCATCTGTTGTCTGCGGTGACAATGCAGCCCCACGCCCGGCCTTGCCTGCTATTGCCCTGGTGCTCTGGTCTCAGCGGTTGTCTCTTGTCTTCCTGAGGCCCTTTCTAAATCCCTCTTCAGGCACACAGGGAAAGATGCCTTTAGTCCTCCCCCCCCCCCCAACAGGCCCTGGCTGCTAGGGGAGCAGAACAGCCTGCTCCGTGCTCCTCTGTTCCTTTACCGGAGGTCTCCCTGTGTAGCCCAGGTGTATCTTGAACTCGCCATGGTCATCCTGCCTCAGCCTCCTGAGTGCTTGCTTGGGCTACAGAGATGTACCACTACACCCAGCTTTCATTTTCATTTTTTTTTTTCCCCTGTCCTCACAATGAAACCCAGGCCTGCAGTGCTGGGCAGTCGTTCCCCCCCGCCCCCCCCAGCCTGCAGGTTGCCATTTCCATTTCCAGAAGGAGAGAGAAGGGTCCTGGGTGAATGCGTCTGTGGTCTGCACCCCAAGTGGGCTGTGTAGGATCCAAGCGGCTGCACTCTTCAGGTGCTGGTGACCTGATGGAGTCTCAGGTGTCCAGAGAGACCAAGCCTCCTCAGGGAGGCAGGGGTCTGCCTGGAAGATGAACCACTGGACCGAGGCCCTGTCTGTCCCGAGTACTCGGCAGTGCTGACCCCGGTCGCTGCTCTCCCAGTCTGGCTGCTCCTGGAGCCTCTGAGCACAGACAGCAGGATCTGTAAGGTGTGGAAGTTTGCACTAAGGAAATCATGCTCCTGACTTTTTTTTTTTTTTTTTGGTACTGGGGATCGAACTCATGACCTCACACTTGCCAGGCAGGTGTTTAAGCACTGAGCTAAATCTCCAGCTGCTCCTGACTTTTTATAGGTACTGGGGGCTGAACCCAGGCCTTCTCATAGCTGCATCCCAGGCCACTTTTTATTTTTATTTTTTTAATTGGTACTGGGGATTGAACTCACGACCACATGCTTGCAAGGCAGGCGCTTATGCTGCTTAGCTAAATCCCCAGCCCCCAGGCTACTTTTTTTATTTTTTGGTACTGGGATTCAAACTCAGGACCTTGTGCTTGCCAGGCAGGCACTTGTGCCAGTGAGCCACATCCCTGGCCCTTAACTCTTAGTTTTATTTATTTATTTATTTATTTTTGGTACCGGGGATCGAACTCACGACCTCACGCTTGCCAGGCAGGCGCTTAAGCCACTGAGCTAAATCCCCAGCCCTAGAAAAATTTTTTGAGACAGCGCCTCACTCTATAGCCCAGGATGCTCTCAAACTCACAGTGATCTTTCTGCCTCAGCCTCTTAATGCTAGAATGACAGGCATGCACCATCACACCCAGAATTTTATTTTATTTTATTTGGTACCAGGGATTAAACTCACGACTTCATGCTTGCCAGGCAGGTGCTTAGGCTGCTGAGCTAAATCCCCAGAATTTTTTAAAATTTTTGAGACAGAGTCTTCCTGAATTACCAGGCTGAGCTTGACCTTGTGGCCCTGCTACCTCAGCCTCTCAGATTGCTAGGACTGGACCAGGCTATAGCTCAGGGACACAGTGCCTGCCTGGCAAGCTTGAGGTTGAGTTCAATTCCTGGCAGCAAAAAAAAAAAAAAAAAAAGGAAAAGAAAAGAAAAAGACTGCTGGGATTAGAGGTGTGTGCACAGTGTACTTGGCTCCATACTCCTATTTTTTTTTTTTTTTTGGTACCAGGGATCGAACTCACGACCTTACATTTGCCAGGCAGGCGCTTAAGCCACTGAGCTAAATCCCCAGCCCTCCATACTCCTATTTAAGAACCTGGAGAATGCCTCTAAAAAGTAAAAATAGTTATTTAGAGGTGAGCTCACACCTGTAATCCTAGCATTTGGGACACTGAGGCAGGAGGATCGTTGCATGTTTGAGACCAGCCTGAGATACAAAGTGAGTTCAAGGCTGGGGATTTAGTTCAGTGGCATAAGCGCCTGCCTTGCAAGCACGTGGTCATGAGTTTGATCCTCAGTACAAAAGAAAAAAAGTGAGCCCAAGGGTAACCTGATATGCATAGTGAGACCCTGTTTCAACAAGACAAAAAAACAAAATAAGACAAAGAAAAGATTACTCAGTAGAATAGAAGTGATTCTTATTTTCTTCTTCATATTTTTTTATTAACTTGCAAAGTGTCTACAATAAACATACATTTTAAAATATATTGTTGTGACTTTTGGCAGCCCGAAGGAGATGCGGTTGACTCAGGGTGCCAGGAGAACAAGGAACTCCTCCTCTCTCTGGGGGGCAGCTGAGAGTGTGGCAGACTTTTGGCGGCCCGAAGGAGACCCTGGTGCATGGGACCTGCACAGTGCGGTTGACTTGAGGTGCCAGGAAAACAAGGAACTCGTCCAGTCTCCTGGGGGCAACTGTGATCCTGCCTGCATGTGGGCTGAGAATCAGACATCTCATGCTGTCCTGTCCCCCATCTCGTGTCCCCCCTCCCTCTCCCCCTGCCTAGAAAGTGGGAGCCAGTGAACTACACATCTTGTGAAAAGATTGGCTATGTTATTTAGTATGAGCTCCCCATATGCAAAGATATGGACAACCATTTGGAAGAAAACAAGAGACAGTATGACAGATAGTGAAGATCTCTAGTTGTCTAGCTTTGAAATTTATGCTTTCTTATGTCCCATTCTGTTGTGTTTTGTTGTGTTTAATTTTACTCCCTTAAAAAAAATACATATATTGTTGCACTGGGTGTGGCAGCGCATGTCTATAATCCCAGCACTCAGGAGGCTGAGGCAGGAGGATCCTCGAGAGACCAGTTTGGGCTACAAAGTGAGCTCAAGGCCAGCCTGAACTGCATAGCAAAACTCTGTCTCAAAAAAGACAAAAATAAATAAATAAATAAATAAATAAATAAATATACTGTTTCATTTACAATAGAAAAATACTATAAAAATAATTTCTAGGGGCTGAGCTATACCCCCAGCCCCAATTTCTTTATTAAGTAGAATTTTCTTTGGAAGAAAAGGAATTATGTTTAAACACTGTAACTTATGAAAATTTCTGCATTTTATTTTTTTTGCATTGTATTTCATGTTCAGTAAAATTAGTTCAGTTGTACAGCTCTTTGCCTTGCATGCACAAGGCCTTGGGTTCAATCTCCAGCACCACAAAAAAGAAAATGAAAACTAATTCATAAACCAACTGGGCATGGTGGTGCATACTTGTAATCCCAGCACTAGGGAGGCTGAGACAGGAGCACCGCTGTGCATGTGAGGCCAGTGAGGCTGTGTCTCAAAAGCCAGTTACATGGTGCACAGTGCCTGCTTGTAACATCAACTGGCATGTCAGGCACCTGTGAGGTTTCTCTTATTAATAGGAAGATGTAGAAACCACCAGGGGAAAATTAACATCACCCTCACCCTGCTCTGCAGACATAAGCACCATTTGTTTTGTTTTTGCATCTTGGAGAGTCTCTCTACCCAGCACGGCCTGACATGGAACTCATGATGCTTCTGCCTGTCTTGGCCTCCTGAGTGCTGGGGTTACAGGTGTGGGCCACCATGCTGGCCAGAAGGGCAGTGTTTTCACCACGTACACACTAGACAGCAGCAGCAGCAGGGCCAAGAGTACCTGGAGTCCGGCAGGCGCGTAGGAGCCCTTGGGTGCCAGCAGGCCAGCTCGCAATGACACACGGGAGCGGCAGCGGCCCGGGATTGGGCCCTGGACACGCGCAAAGCCAAACCAAAGCAAGCCCTGACTTGGGGGGAGCCTTTTTGGCTCGGATGATTTCTTTTTTTTGCATCTTCCATCAGGTAGGGAGGAACCCAGAGATCTTTTTTTGGAAGAAAAATCTTTCCGGCATACTTGATGTTCAGTAAACAGGAAGTTATGAAACCGGCATAATACATGCTAAAGTTTTAGTGACCTTGTTTCTGTTCCACAATGGAATTGTTATTTATGCAACTGAAATATAATAAGGGAGATTTTTTTCCTGAAAAGGTAAAGTGATTTTATTTTCATACTTGTATTAGTACTGGAGATAATTTTGTTCTCTTCATCCCTTCAGCCTATTTTTCAAACTTTGTGGCTTTTTTAAAATCTAGAGACAGGGTCAACAGACTTGGTTGCCCTAGTAATTTCAGCTAAAGCTCTGAAACATTCTTGTTTGTTTTTTCCATTTCTTAAAAAGCTGGGCTTCCTGAGTAATAGATCCGCATGTTAATTAATCATCAGTCCTGCCTGGATGCTCCGACCAACGATGCCAACACCGACAGAATCCGAGGTCTCCAGGATCAGCTCGCTCATTATACACTGGACACATGCGCCACACCCAAGGTGTTCATCCTGCCAGGCATCCTTTAAAACCTCACTGGATACAAACAATGTGTGTTTACCAGAGCACACAAACAGGGCAGAGCAACTGTACACAAAGAGGAAGTCCTGATCTTACTTTCCCTAGTGAGAAAGAACCTCCTCCTGTGCATGGTACTAAAATGTGTTCCAAGTGTGTAAAGACTCGCTGTGCACATACTTTATCAAGGGAGTGGCATTGTTTTTTTGGAACAGGGTTATGCTCTGTAGCTCAGGCTAGCCTTGAACTCATGGCAATTCTCCTGCCTCGTCTTCCCAGAGAGCTGGGGTAATGCTGCTTCTTTTTCTTCTGGGTACTGGGACCATTAGGAGCAGGAGCAGGGGGCCACACACATTTTCCACTGAGCCCTGGGGGCCTGGCCCTGCCCCTGCCTGCTCTGCTAAGGACTCTTCAGGAGCTGTTTGCTCAGGACAGACCCAGGCCCCACACTAAGCTCCTGTTGCTTTTTGGAGACAGGGTCTAGGCTGCCCAGCCCGGCCGGGCTCGCCTGAGTGCTGGGTTACAGTCTTGCGGCCCCATGCATGGTTCAGGGTGTTTTCCTTTTAGAAACAGTGACCCAAAAGAACCTGCAAACAGGCAACCTCTGTGTGCCACAGAGGAAGCAACTCAGGAAGAGGCAGCCCAGTTCCTTCTGCGCCCCACCCAGGCGCAGGAGGGACCTGGGAGGGGCCTCCATCTGCAGGGTTCAAAGTTTACCAATCTTTCTTCACCCTCTATGTAGTTTTCGGTATAGTCTATTTCAGCAAGAAATTAAAAAATTAATGCAATTTTTTTTATCTGCTTGAGACGGAGTTTCACTAGCCTAGCCTCAAACTCCATCTATCTGCCTGCCTCAGCCTCCAGAGTGCTGGAATTACAGGTATGCGGCACTCCGCCTGGCCCGTGCAATTTTCTGTACTTCAACATTTAAAAACTGTTTACGTCTGCAGCATGCATCGCATGTATCTTAGGGAGCTGGCATGTGCGCACACCGCACCTTTATTCTTTTTGTTTTCCCTCCCTCTTTGAAGCACTCCATGTCCAATAAGGGTTAGGTCACTTGTGCTGACTTTCAGTGCCTGCTCTGCAGTTACGCGACATAAGACTCAGTCGTGCTCAGACTTGACTGGCATGGCCTTCACACCCACGGTTACGGCCACCTCCGGGCGGCATGGAGGAGAAAGGGCTCAGGTCAGGCAGAAAGCAGCGAAGTGTGAAGATGCAGATCCAGGCAGACTCCATGCCTTCTTTCCGCCCCTTCTGGGCTTGATCTGGGCTGCTGGGCTCAGGGTGAGGTGTCACACACCTAGATCTGGCACCCCACCTGTGACCACACAAGGCTTTGAGGGACATCTGGGCATACACACTCTCACCTAGAAAACTGTCCCCCAGGTATTGCTACAGCTGGAAAGGGGGGGTTCATGTCTGGAATTCCAGCACCCTACAGGCTGAGGCAGGAGAGTCACAAATTGGTGCCCAGCCCCTGACATTTAGAGCCCTTGTTTCCAAATAAACACTCAGTTGGGTGTGGAGAGGCCCACCAGGAAACCCAGCATTCAGGAGGCTGAAGCAGGAGAACTGCTGTGAGTTTGAGGCCATCCTCAATGACACAGCAAGGTCCTGTCTCAACCGCCCCCAAATCCAAAACAACACAACAGAAAAAAGGTCAGGGATGCAGTTCAGCAGAGGCCTCAGTTCAAGGTCCAGTACTTAGAGAGGCAGAGGCAGGGGGCCCTACGGCCTCTTGACTGTGCCTCTGCATCTGGGGAGGCGGTACTCTGTGGACAACTGACCCCCAACCCAAGCCCAAGCCCAACCATGAGTCCAACCCTAGGACCCAGGCGACACATGGCCACACAGCTATGAGCACAGGCAGCCTTTAATGCACACATCTCCGGCCCAGCCGGGAGCCTCGGGAGCGAGCCTCAGTCGTACTCCGAGAAGCGGATGTGCTGGCTGGCTTGCTGAGTCTTCTCCAGTCTGATCTTCTCGGCCTTGCTAATTAGCTGGAGAGAGAGAGAAAAATGAGGAGGTGTAGGACACCCCAAAGTTCTACAGCTGTCAGGTAGAAAGAAACCCTGGCTTCTGCTCAGTCAGTCAGTCAGCACTCAAGTCAGTCAGTTGTGCTCCCCACCCACTGAGTGAATCCCTGTTCAGTTCCAAAGGAGTAAATAAAATGACAATAAAAGAAGAAAATCAACAAAAATGTCTCAAATACCTCAAAGCTTCCTCGAGAGAAAAGCTTAGAATATTATTTAGAGTAAATGCAAATTTTTTTCCTGCAGAAGTCAATTCTAATGAGCACTCATTTACACAGTTTTGATAAAAACCCAAAAAATCTCAATGTGCTAAGAGGCCAAGTGGAGTAGGAGGCTCTGGCTCTGGCTGGGAGCAGTGTCCTGAGAACCTCCCTCTCCTCCCTTACTCTCCCCTTCAGGGCTGCTTCTCTCCAACAGCTCTCTCTGCACTAATGTCAAGGTCACCACACCACCCCGAGGGCTGGGCTGGGCATGTCAAGGTGGCCTTTGTCCCAGACTCCCAACCCCAGCTCCTCCGACTCCTTTGCCTGTGGCCTCCCCGCTTCACATTCCTATCCACAAACCAGGGAGCCACCAGCACTGCCAGCTCCAAGCCCAGGGTCTGCCTAGAAGGCGGCTCACACCTGGAACTCCAGCTATCCACAAGGCTGAGGCAGGAGGATAACGACTTAGAAACCCATGTGAGAAATTCAGTGAGGCCCTATCTCTAACACACAAAAAAGGGGCTAGAGGGCTGGGGATTTAGCTCAGTGGCTTAAGCGCTTACTTGGTAAGTGTAAGGTTGTGAGTTCAATCCTTAGTACCAAAAATAAATAAATAAATAAATAAATAAATAAATTTAAAAAGAGGCTCATCTAATGTCTGTTAAAAGGGGGGGGGCTAGAATGTAGCTCAGTGAGAAGTCTGTGGGTTCAATCCCCAGAGCCCAGAAAACAAAACAAAGCAAATTAAAAAACTATCAGGCCATGGAAGTAGCTCAGGGATAGTGCTTGCGTAGCACTTGAGGATCTGTGTTTAATTCTCAGCATAGTGGTGGTGGTAGGGGAAGACTAAAACATTTTCCAAAAAGTAGAAGAATTAGCAGGTTAATCATGGCCTGTTCTCCTGAAGAGCTCTTTGCAGCGCTTCCCTGGTGATGAGTTCTTTCCAGATCACGATGGGGGCTGCCTAGTTGCTCCTTGAGCTCCAGCTGTTTCTGCTTAACAAGCTAGGATGATGCGATCTCGATAGAGCACAGAGAAGGGAAGGCAGCAGGGTAACTTGCCCAGAGTAACAGAGCCACTCAGCTTATCAAGTTCCCAGGTAATGTTTCCTTCACTCAAACTGCACTGTCAAAGGACATGTCTTTGTAAATATCTAAAGTTGAGATGGATGATTATTAATTCCTAGTTTTAAAAAAATGGGTACAATTTAAATGAAACTTCATACCAGAGGATAAGATTTTTGTTTTCATAAACAGCTTTCAATTATCATTCTGGAGCAATGATTTTAACATCTCAATAATCTCAAGCAGGGTTTGAAATTAACACCTTCTAGAGACCTGAGGGAGCTCTTAGGCAGGAAGGAGGACTCCCCATCTGGGGGACCTCAGTGGTTATGCAAGTGAGCAAAATTAACAAAGACCAGTAGGAGACTTCCTCTACATCTTCTCAGTTCCTGCAAAACACAGGCCATGGGAGGTCTAGGAAAATAACTCCATTTAAAAAAAAAAGAAAAAAAGATTCCAACAATGAGCCTTCAGTATGTAAAACATGGCTTTTAAACATAAAATGATGTGCATTGTTCTTTTTCTCATAACTTTATAGTACATACAATCCTAAACTTTGATGATGGGAATTATGATTACTATGTACCGTATTTTGTTGTAAGCACTGTAAACTATATCAGCCTTTATAAGAATAGTAACTTATTTAAAAAAGATAAGCTAATAACAAATTTTAGGGCCATAATATTAAAATTACCGGAAGAGAAGCTTGCTTTAAATTAACTGCAGATGGCTTAAATTACTTGCTGACTATCCAGAGAAAAAGGAACAAAGTTTATCACTGCTGCAAGGGAACCTTATGTATGAAAACTTCTGTGGAAACTCCTATCTTTAAAAACTGCATTTTTACTACTCTTTTTTTTATCATTAAAGAAATCATTCTATAATCTTTTATCTCCAAACTACAAAAACAGCAGCCCGAAATAAGAACTGAAAATTTAAGATGTCACTGCTTAAAAAAGCAGGAAAAACATGAAAACTTTATAATTATGCATCCTTGTGGGAAAATGAGTTTTAATTTTATGTTTTTTTTTTTGGGGGGGGTAAGGGGAACAAACTCCCAACCGTTCGACCGAGCACTTGCAAGGCAGGCACTTATGCCAGTGAGCTAAATCCCCAGCCCAATTTAATGTATTTTGAAATCAAGCAGAATGGGTTATCTCCTCCCTAAAGCACAGTACTGTAACAGCAAAACCAATTTTATTTTATGGTCATCTATTACTGATTACAGAAGATACTTAACCTCCTAAAAAGTTTAGGTTGCAAAAGCTACAGCCAAACTAATTACCTTCTCGGTGCCTCTCTTCTTTTCCCGAGGCTGATTGAGCTTGGCCTGTCTATCTACCAGGATCTTCTGCCAGTATCTTTGTTCGTGATCACCTTCAAAACAAACAAAGCGCTAATCACTGAATATAAAGGTGGATATGCAAAAGACTCAGATCTCAGTAATGTAGCTAAAATAGTCAAGGAAAAAAACCCAAGAGGTTCCATTAGTCACAGCCAGAAAATATAAAACAATGACCCACAACAATGATTGTTAGAAAGGAAAAAGAAATTTCTGTGGGCGTTTTACCGGAAAGGATCTCGAGTCTCCAGTTGTACTTCTTTTTAATCTCGGTGTGGCCATTCATGACTGCCTGGGCTGCCTCTGGGCTTTTAAACCTAACATGACATTCTGTGTCTCCTTCTAGCAGATCAACATACACAACTTCTGATATTGCTGCCAGCATATCCTGCATTGAAGGGAAGTATGAAGACTGTTTCACCACAGTGTCCCACAAAAATCTACACTTATCCAATGGTCCTGTGAGAATGCTTTATAGGATGAGTAAGAGACTATGTAAAGTGACTATCATATCAACTATCTCTTCTTAAAACACACAAAATGGGCCGGGGGCTTAGCTCAGCGGGGTAAGTGCCTGCTTGGCAAACGCAAGGTCGTGAGTTTGATCCCCGGCACCAAAAAAAGAAAAAAAATGTAAAACACACAAAATGTTTTAAGAAGTAAATTCAGATGGAAAGAGAACCAATTTAACATTAGCTGTACCACAATTTCCTTTCCTTGTTTTCCTTTAAACCATATCCTTGGAATACTAACCAGAATGGGAGTATTCTATTGAGGAAGGTAGTCACACCCCTCCCCCTTCAACCTGGGAGTGGTTAGCGCTGGAAGATTTAAAAAAACAAAACAAAACAGGATTTGTGGAGGTTTGTTTTCCCTTACCTGTAGAACATCACTTATGATTTAAAATGTGTAACAATCATTCAACTTTTTACATCAACTCATGAAAAACAGGTTTCCCTGAATCTACAAAGACCCTAGGGCTCTTGAGTAGGTCCCACTGGGACATAGCTCAAGAGCTCTTAGTTTTAGATAAAATACCTCAGTAAGCTCTTCTAAACCAGCGGTGGTCTAGCAGCAAGGGAAGAGCTTTACCTAGGAGGCCTGCTGTGAGGGCAAATGAACTGGATTCTTGCATTCTTAATGATTTGTCACAGCAGGTTCTGCAGGACACACAATGCATTTATGCAGGAATGTTACACTAACTCTTAGCTCATTAACTTGCATTTGGATTGCTGAAGGAATGCAGTTCATAGAGATTTCCGATTGGGAAAAGGGGCGTTTATCTTCCTTCCCTTTAGTTTTAACACAACTTTTTTTTTTAACCGAACTTTTAAAGACACAACTAATTTACATTACTCATAAAATATTGTTTCTAAATATTTGAGTTATACAAAGAACTGAGCAGTATCTAGAAACATTTTATCCTAGAGTAAAACCATTCATTAGAAACTACTAACTAAATGTAAGTACCTACTAACTTGAGGAATGCAGTTTTGTGATTATGATAATCATAATAATTTGAAATTGATTACCACTTAAATAATAAAAGACGATACAGTAAAAATCTGTGAGTCTATAGAGGCCAAGACTGATTTCACTTATCTCTGCACTTACCACACCGTCTACCATAAAACAAGGCAGTAGGTAAAGGTTTCCTGACTCAATTGAAAAAGAGGGAAGACATTTGTCAATTATTGTTGCTTCATCCTTTATTAGTATTAAATTTAGATAGAGAACAAGAAAAACAATCTGTATTAAGTTGATGAAATTTGAATTTGTTCACTGCTAAAGAAAGTTTTATAATTGATTTTTCAGACTAACTAGATTACTACAATTCAAAAAATACTAAATATCCATTATAATGTCAGGCTAATCTCCTGATTTAAAACCCTTACAATTTAAAACCCTTATAATGACAAATTAGTCAGGTAATCACATGGGCAAGTCACAGACAGTACTAACCACCACCACAGCTCAGTTTTTGTTCCAGCAAAATGTAACTACTAACTTGATGAATGCAGTTGGTTTGTGAATAAACAATTTGCAACTGATATGATTACAACTTAAATATTAAAAGTCGTTTTTTGGTACTGGGGACTGTACTCACAACTTTGTACTTGCTAAGGACTGTTTCATAGCCTTCAAATTTTTTAGCCTATTACCCTAAATTCTGTATTGCTGTCATATCCTGAAATGCAGGCTAGTAGGAGAATTTGGGATTGGCTAAATTCCTAATAGGGAAGGAGAAGAAATTGATGTCTTACTGACAGCTACAGGATTTTAAAGATAAGTTTGCTGATAATACTGAGAGATGAATATTCTGTGAAAAAGTATCTGAATTTTTTTAAAGTTATGGGTCTATGGGTCCATGCAAAACCAAAACAACATACTATAAGGTACTTACTGAATTTCATTATATAAATATATTTTTAAAATACGTGGGAGTTATGAAACATTTTGTATAGTTTAAAGAATCTCACATAAATGAGTAATAGGGTAAGTAAAAGTATTGTCAATACAGGAATGTGATTTCATCAGTAACAGAGACATAATTCTACATTGCTATAAAAGGGTGTAAAGATAAACTTTATAGTGAAAAAGATAGTAAAGATTAATATGGGATATTCCTGTAATCCCAGCACTCAGACTGAGACAGCCTAGTTCACAAAGTGAGCCCAAGGCCAGCCTGAACTACACAGCCTGAAGACCCTGTCTCAAAAGCTAAAAAAAAATTTAAAATTTTAGGTTTCTATAGAACTATATGATTTATTTGCAAATGCATATAAATGCATTTTAAAAATGTAGCCTAATACTTTTCAGCAGTTATTTTTGTTGTTGTTGTTGTTGTTTTGGTTTTTTTTTTGGTACCGGGGATCAACTCACGACCTTTTGCTTGCCAGGCAGGTGCTTAAGCCACTGAGCTAAATCCCTGGCCCTTTATCAGTTATTTGATACTTTAAACAATTAGTATGGATGGAACAAACGTCATTGAAGTTGAAAAAAAAACTTAAGACTACTTCCTACAAAAATTCCTGTATTTCTTTCGGGAAATGGTTCAATTCTCACTCATCAACAGATAAAAATTAAGGGGAAAACAAACATACTGTTTAAAATTCTTAATAGCAAGTTGACTATTTATTTTAGGTAACAATCATTTAGAAATCTATGGAAAGCTAACCGTATGAGGCAGGATCACTGTGAGTTCATGACCAGCCTGGGCTCCATACTGGGTTCAAGGCCAGCATAAACTACATAGTGAGACCCTGCCAGAAAAAAAAAAAAAAAGCAAGCTAAGGTTTTTAACACATGTCCATATATGATCTGGTTTGCTTCAAATCCAGAAAATACCACGATTACAATTTTAAAAGAATTTCAGACCAATTGTTAATGTTGATTTTTTTTTTTTTTTTTTTTTGGTACTGGGGATCGAACTCACGACCTTGCACTTGCCAGGCAGGCGCTTAAGCCGCTGAGCTAAATCCCCAGCCCTTGTTAATGTTGATTAATGGTGCCAAACATTTTTCTAAACCCTATTTTCCTTGAAAACTAAA
>PVJX010024116.1:0-28451 GCA_004027295.1 Dolichotis patagonum | reverse complement strand
TTGAGCGGTGTTCCAAAGCTTTCTCTGCTTATGTGGCAAATTACCTGTTACACCCTCAGTTCCTGGAGGGGCAGTGGCTCCCCCACAGGCTCCTGGCTTCCTCACAGGGTCCTTACTCCCCTCTGTGGGCTCCTGGCTCCCTAAGTTGTAAGGTGAATGCTGGGTGTGGCCACCCCAGAGCCTGTGGAATCTCAGGCAGAGCAGGCCTCCTTGCCTTGTCCCAGGCAGGTCTCCAGGAGGTTCCCTGTGTGTGAAGGGCCTACAGGTCCCAAAGAGTCAGGCCAGAATATTGGTTTCTGAAAAGTCCCTGATCCCAAACAGACCTGGCCAAGATGCCAGTCTCCACAATATTCCCAATCCAAACAGCCCGGGCCACTCTGCGGGTCCGAGAGTTTCGGGTCCCAAAGAGACAGGCTGAGATGCTGATTTCTGGGAGACTTCCTGGGGGTGAAATGCAGGGCTATGGGCCCAAACAGACCCGGCCCAGATGCTGATCTCCAAGCAGTTCCCTGCGGATGAAGGGCGTGCTTACCAGTCCCAAAGAGTCACGCCAAGATGTAGGTCTGTGCAGACTTTTGATCCAAACAGCCCAGGCCACTCTACGGGTCCGAGAGTTTTGGGTCCCAAAGAGACAGCCTGAGATGCTGTTTTCTGGGAGAGTTCCTGGGCATGAAGGGCGGGGCTATGGGCCCAAAGAGACCTGCCCCAGATGCCGATCTCCAGGCAGTTGCTTGTGGATGAAGGGCGGGCCTACCAGCCCCAAAGAGTCACGCCTATATGCAGGTCTGTGCAGACTTTCGATTCAAATAGCCCAGGCCACTCTACGTATCCGCGAGTTTTGGGTCCCAAAGAGACATCCTGAGATGCTGTTTTCTGGGAGACTTCCTGGGCATGAAGGGCGGGGCCATGGGCCCAAAGAGACCTTCCCCAGATGCCGATCTCCAGGCAGTTCCTTGTGGATGAAGGGCGGGCCTACCAGCCCCAAAGAGTCACGCCTATATGCAGGTCTGTGTAGACTTTCGATTCAAATAGCCCAGGCCACTCTATGGATCTGCGAGTTTCGGGTCCCAAAGAGACAGCCAGAGATGCTGCTTTCTGGGAGACTTCCTGGAGGTGAAGGGCGGGGCTATGGGCCCAAACAGACCTGACCCAGATGCTGATCTCCAGGCAGTTCCCTGAGGATGAAGGGTGTGCTTCCCCGTCCCAAAGAGTCTCGCCAAAATGCAGGTCTACGCAGACTTTTGATCCAAACAGCCCAGGCCACTCTGCGGGTCCGAGAGTTTTGGGTCCCAAAGAGACAGCCTGAGATGCTGCTTTCTGGGACTTCCTGGGGGTGAAGGGCGGGGCTACGGGCCCAAACAGACCTCTGTTTTTTTAGTTTCAATTGTATTGATTACTGCTCTAATCTGTACAATTTGCTCTCTTCTATGAGCTTTGAGTAGGACTTGCTCTTTTGTAGATGCTAGAGATGTAGCATCGGGTTTTTTATTTGTGCTAGTTCTGTTTTCTTGATATGACAATTTATTGCTATATATTTCCCTCTTAAGTATGGTTACATTACATTCTGCAGATTACAGTATGTTGTTTCCTCATTTTCATTGAATTGTAGGTATTGCTTTTTTTCTTCTATAGTTTCTCTATAGCCCATTCATTGTTCAAAAGTTTGTTATTTAATTTCCATATATTTATGCAGGTTTTGCAGTTTCTTTTGCCATTAATTTCCAATTTTAGTCTGCTATGGTCAGACATTATGCATGTAATAAATTCAATACCTTTGCATTTACTTAGGAATGTTTTATGGGATAAGAGGTGGCCTATTTTTGAGAATGTGCCATGTGCAAGTGAGAAGATGGTGTATTTTGATGTGGTCGGGTGAAACACTGTAAACATCTAGTAAATCCAATTACTCATAGGTATGATTCCATTCTATTATTTCTTTGCTGACTTTTTGTCTTGTTGATCTATCTTTTTGTGATAATTGAGTGTTAATGTCTCCTGTAATAACTGTGTTCTTGTTTATTAGGTTTTTCATGTCCTTTAGTATCTGTCTTATATAGTTGGGTGCTTCTGTATTTGGTGCATATATATTTATAATTGTCAGTTCTTCCTCTTGAATTTTTCCCCTTATGAGTATGTAGTGACCTTCTTTGTCTCTTTTAATCATTTTAGGCTTGCAGTTTACATTGTCTGGAAATAGAATAGTTACCCCTGCTTTTTTATGGGTTTCTGTTGCATGGAATACTCTTTTCCATCCTTTGACTTTTAATGTGAGTTTCCTTTTGGGTTATATGTGTTTCTTGTATACAGCATATTGTGGGATCCTGTTTCTTGATCCATTCTGTCAAGCTATTTCTTTTGATAGGTGAATTGAGGCCATTTGCATTTTTAGGTATCACTGATATGTACTGGCTTGACCTTACCATGTTATGTTCCAGTTGTTTGCTTTCTGCTTTTCCACTTTATTTAATTGGTTGTCTTAGCTGGGGGTTTGTTTCTTTTGTTGTTCTAGGGATTTTGGTCATTTTTATCTCTGTTTGGTATGACTTGCAATGCTTTTTCTAGGGTTGGTTTTTTGGATGTAAATTTCTTCAGTTGTTCTTTGTCATGGAAGTATCTTGTTTCTCCATTAAATATGAATGAAAGTTTTGCTGGGTACATCAGTCTGGGTTGAAAATTGTTTTCTTGCAGGGCTTGAAATATCTCACTCCAATCTCTTCTTGACTTGAAGGTTTGTGTTGAAAAGTCTGCTGTGCTTCTAATGGGTTTTCCTTGATAGATGACTTGTGTCTTTTCTCTAACAGCTTTTAATATTCTGTTTTTATGCTGTATGTCTGAGATCTTAATTATTATGTTTCTGGGTGTAGATTTATGTTGGTTGTGACTTTTTGGTGTCCTATATGCCTCAGTTATCTCATATCAGATTTTTTCCCCATGTTTGGGAAATTTTCTCCTATTACTTCTGTGAATATTTTAGTTACATTGTTTGCATTGACTCCTGTGTCTTCCCTTACACTTATTAACCTTAAGTTGTTACTCTTGGCATCATCTTGAAGCTTCTCAATTGTGATTTCATGCTGATTTGTTATTTTTAAATGTTCTATCCTTTCATGATCACTAATTGTGATCCTGTCCTCAAGGTCCAAAATCCTATCCTCAGCTTCTTTTAAATGGTTATGCATGCTTTGAATAGAATTTTTTGTTTCTTGCATGTCTCTTTGAGTTTGCTGTATGAATTCTGCTTGTTTTCTATATTTTTCATTCAAGGTTTCAATCAGTTTCCCATGCTCCTATTTTTTCTCTAGCTATGTTGCACAACTTTTTCACTAAGGTGAGTATTTCTACCTTTATGTGTGAAACTATTTGTACTTTGATTTACTCTATAGTCTCATGGATTTGTTTCTTTATTTCACTTGCTATCTTTTCATAGGTTTGTGGTGTATGACTTTTAATGTCCTCTATTTCAGTGACTCCTGTATTTGCTCCTGATGGACTAGATACTTGTGATTACATTTTGCTTTTTCATTTTGTCATTTTCACCTTTCAAGCTGATATTTGGTCTTTCAATCCCACTAGTCTCAACTAGTGTGTATCTTGGTAGTGCGTATCTTAGGGTACTACTGTGTGGCTGATATTTGTCCACTTGTTGGGTGCTACAATGAAGAGGAGGACAGAAACTTGTATTCCTTCTGCATGACATGTGGGTGAGTCCTATATTATTCCTAGGTTGACTAGCCTAGGAGCATTGATGTAAGTCAACCTTTAGTTCCTGTTGTTACTATGTCTTCAGATTGTTCTAGGTCACCAGATCTCCCTCTTTATAGTGTTTTTTTGCCTGGAACCCACTATTAATGGTTGTCTCATAAGCCATTTTCATTTTCTTCAGGTTAGGGGAGGCCTTATTGGCGCACTCCCCAACCTACCTGATGTCCATTTTGTGGAGGAAGGACTCACCCACACTGCTTCCAAGCTCACCAAGGTCCCACCACTGGAGGGAGCTTCATTACTGCTCCTGTTTACCAACTGGAGACATGTATTTTAGGGATGAAATCATTGCAATGATAGAAACCTGCTGAAGTCTTCTGTTTCTATGAGGGGTTATTGAGTCTCTCATCAACTTAATGCAGTTAATCCACTGTAGTTCAAGGTTCTGGGAGGAAAAGTGAAGCCAAAGATCAAGAAAAATAGTAGGTCCAAAAGATGGAGGGTGTTCCTGAGGGTGGCACAGCAGGCTTGGAAGTGGCCTGCCCCTCTGCACTGGAGGTCTTGGGTCTTTGTAGCACATTTTTAATATCTAAATCTTGAGCATGACACACAGTCACAGTGAAGGTGCACGAAGGTAACTGACCAAGAGGGGAGGAGCCAGTGCATACCACCCTTGATTGAACTTCAATCTCTGATAACGGATGGCAGAGGGCAGAAACTCCTAGCCTGCTCACTCTAGAGGAACTTTAACCAACAAGAAAAGGGGCTGGGAATTGCACTATACACTTGTATGGAAGGAACCAAAAACATGATGAAAGGGAGAAATAAGAAAAAACCCCCAGCCCCCAACCCTGAGAACATTGATCCAGGAGACGTAAATACAAAAGAGATTGAGGGCAGCAAACATGCAACATCAAACACAGTGGTAGCGGACATAAAGAGATATCTTCAGGACCTCATAAGTGGGATAAAAACTGAAATATTAATTCAAATTAAACAAGAGATAAGTAGATTAATAAAAGAAAGTCTGGGCACCTCTCAAGAAGACACAGACAGAAGAATGGAGGAACACAAAAGGAGAGAAAAATTTAATGAAGAACACAGAAAAAAACCTAGAATCCATGAAGCAGATTCAAAGAGATTATCAGGAAACTAAAGACTCCATAGAAAGCTGGCAAAACTGCTTGAAAGAAACCAAAGATAGACTATCAAAAATTGAACACAGGCTTGCAATGTGTGATCATGAAAGGGAAGCTCTCTTAAAAATAACAAGGGAGAAGCCAGTAACCATATAAAGACTAGAAGATGACAAGAATATCAATAACTTAATAATAAAGCATGTGAATGAAGAAGCAGGAGTCAAAACAGAGGAATTACAAAGGCTATTCACAGAAATCATTAAGGAAAATTTCCCAAGCATAGAAAAAGGAAATGATATGCATATGTATGAAGCATACAGAATTCCAGCGACCTACAACCAAATCAGAGCTACACCCAGACACATAATAATCAAGATCCCAGAAATTCAATATAAGAACAGAATATCAAAAACCATCAGAGAAAATAAACAGATCACATATACAGGAAAACCCATCAAAATCATGGCAGACTTCTCAACACAGACCATCAGGTCAAGAAGAGCTTGGAGTGAAGTAATTCAAGCCCTGAAGGAGAACAGCCTCCAGCCCAGATTTAGGTATCCTGCAAAACTCTTTCTAGAAATTAATGGAGAAACAAGATGCTTCCATGACAAAGATGAACTTGGAGAATTTGTGACCACCAATCCAACCCTACAAAAAATACTAAAGGACATTTTAGAGAGACAGAAAAAGAATATGAACATTTCACGAACAGTGGCAGAGAGGTCTCAGTGAATGGTGCAGACAGTGGAGTGGAACAGAAAAATAGACAACCAATGGCAGAAAAACAGAATAGCAGAAATAAGGCAGAGAAGATTGGCTGTAATCTCTAGTATAGATGGCCTTGAAATATTAACAGAGAGAAACTCAGGCAGAGTAGATCAGGCGATAGGGTTCATTGAGGTGCTCTATATAGGGAGGCAGTGGGACCCAAGACAAGCAGGGCACCCTATAGAAATGAAAGGGGAGGAATTGTCTAAAAAAGGGAGGCAGAGCATATTGTTAAGTGGGTAACAAGATTTAAAATTTACATTATTCTCATCACTCTGTTTGGATGGATTATGTGCTGTTCTAGTTTGTCTACTTACACTAGACTTGAGGACATGGTCAGCTATCCCAAAAATAAGAGGACACATTATGGTAATCATCCCTAAGTTTCCTATCAACTTAATCTGAAGCCCTTTATAACAAATACTGTCTTATTATGACTGCTCTTATTTGAATCTGGTTTGTTAGATTGCTACTTAGTATTGACTGATTTTATTTAAATCTGTTGTGATGGATAGCATCAAGTCTAAGAGTATAGGCAGCTACACTGAAGATGACAAGATTCACTAAGATACCCACTCTGGTTTGATTATTACTTGCTTTTGAAGTCTTATAATGTCCTCAATGCTTATTTTTATTAATGTTGTTATATAATGCTGAGACATCATGGTAACCATTGTAGATCACCTTGTATTGCATTTTTATATGACTTTTTTGCTTCATGCTTTTCTAGCAATTGTTTTGTTTTACCTTGCTTTGTTTTGTTTTTCCCTCTAATACAGAAATGATAGATATACATGTAGAGACTCATGCATGTGTAGAGCTTATAAACAGTTTACCAGAACCAACTATATAACACATGTTGAAATGAACAACTACTTTGAAGAAAAAGAGACACTACAATACCCATTGCTGATTCCGTAACTTCATGATGTGAAATCCAGCAAAACTATCACTCTTTGTTCAAAGTGATTTTAGCTTGTTTTGTTTTGTTTTGTTTAAGTTTAACACACATGAAAGTATGGACAGCTGTTTTGAGGAGAATGAGAGACACTATGACAGCCATTCTTGGGTTCCCTAATATCTGGTCTTGAAGACCTGAAATGCCCTCCTCATCCTGCTCAGATCAATTCCATACTAGGTTGTTTCATGTGAATTCCCTGTATGTGACAATATGGACAACTATTTGGAGTAAAACAAGAGTCAATATGATAGAGAGTGAATATCTCTGATTGTCTAGTTTTGAAATTTATGTCTGTTACATTGTTTTCTTGTGATCCACTTTGTTCTGTTTTGTTGTGTTTGATTTTACTTTTTGATATAATTGCATGTATATTTGAGTGGGTAAGATGGATGACCATATTGTTGTTTTTGTCAGATTGTGGAGCAGAACTGTTAACAGTCTCACTGATTGAATGTCTACTTTACATGTTTTAACTTTGTAATTTGAACAACTATTTCCAAGAAGTCATCAGTATGTAATTTGTCAAGTAATAAGTTCTTAGATTTTTGTTGTTGTTCTTTTCTTTTTTCATTGGAATTCTGTATTGTTGCTATCTCTTATTCTGTTTTTTTTCTGTTTAAATAAAATTTAAAAAAATTCAAAAAATATCTAAATCTTGAAAACAGCTCTTGGGCCCATCAAAAATTGAACAAATAAAGAAAACATGGTTTTAAAATAAGTGGAATATTACTTTGTTATAATGAAGGAAAAATTTGAGGAATTTACAGGAAGATAGATGCACTTTGAGATCATAATCTTTCTTTAAATTTTATTTTAAAGAGAATAAAACAAAAGAGGGCAGAACAAAGCAGATGAGAACAGAACAACATAAGCAACAGAACACTTTACAATAAGACAACCAGCCATTAACAGTAGCTATCAAAGTATCTCTTTCTCTGCTATAGTGGAGCATAGTTTCAAATACAATAATATAAAAAATAATAAAAGAGCATAACACCATTCAAAAGAATCAAAGAATCACAGGGCATTTTGAACTGAATAACAGAGAATGATCAATGGCTACTATAGTATCTCATTTTCAATAAAAAAATTTGTTTATACTATCACATATATTAAAATCACAATAAGACACAACATAATAGAACCGATGTTAATAGAAGAATAGAAGCATGGTAGCACTTCAAAGCAAGATGATAGTAAATAACTGATAGTAAATGACTGACATATTGTTTTGTTTTTTCAAAACAGCTACTCATACCATCACACATAATAAAGTCCAACAAAACAGAATAAAACCATTCCAACTGATGAATGTAAACATTGAAAGGCTTCAAAGAAATGACATGGGAAATCATGATTACCATACAATCTTGTATACTCTTACCAACTCTCATACTAGGGAGACTATACAGTATTTACACATGTGAGTTTGGTTTATTTCACTTATGAGAATAGTCTCAAGTTGTGTCCCTTTATTTATAAATATCCTAATGTGATCATTCTTTATAGATGAGTAATAGAAGTGTTTTACTTCTATAGTAGTTCTCCATTGTATAAAAATGCCACAACTTGTTTTACCCATTACTCAGTTGAAGGCCATTTAGGTTGTTTCCAAGATCTGGCTATTACAAATTGTGCTGCTATAAACATGGGTGCACATATATCACTGTGGTATGATGTTTTCAGTTCTTCTGGGACTATGCCTAGAAGTGGAATATCTGGGTCAAATGGGACTTCCAAACCCAGCTTTTTGAGGAATCTCCAGAATGACTGTAGTGGTTGATTGATTGTGTCAACTTGATACATTTAGAAGTTTAACTAAATGGGTTTAGCAATTCTACACCCAAGGGTGTAGAGGAAGACCCACCCTAGGTGTAAAGGGGGAGGAGGAAGGATGAATGCATTCCATTCTTGGGAGAAGCTCCAGTCTTCGCCTTTGGTTGGACCTAGTCTCCTGGCTTCCAGTGTAGACTCTTCAGCCTTCCCACACAGACTCTTCAGCCTTCCAATTTAGAGCCTTCAACCTGCTGTCACAGACCCATCAGCCTGCTGGTGCGGACTTCCATGAGAAACTAAAGTGAACTCCAGGTTTGGATTAAATCCTTCAGCCTCCAGTGTGTAGATGCCCTCTACACACTTCCTCATCCAACTCTGTGGCTGACCATCGCAAACCAATCTTGTTGTTTCTTTTACATCTGTATATCTTGTGTTATATCTGTTCTTTCCAGTAAAATCCTGACTAATACAGATTTTGATACCAGTAGTGGTCCTAGAGAAACATAATTATAATAATGGCATTCTTTAATGGCATTAGGTGTTCCTGGAGTTGGCTCTGCAATTTAGTGAAACCTGAAGACACCAAGGTCTTCCCTTCTACTTCTCTGGACTATACTGAGAATCCTTGGCATGAACTGTTTAAACTAATACACCTCATAGATCCATTTGATTATCCTAATTCACCAATTGTGAGATGCCAGAAATTTAGTGACTCTGTACAAAACAATTTTTGAATATCCTTGGCAGAGTAGACAATATAATGATGCTGGATGGTTGGTCTTAGCCTCTTTGGACAAACTAATGAAGGAAAAATCCCATCTCCAGAAACAGATAAGAAATTTAAAAGTTTCTCAATGTGCCATGAGTGAAAATCTCCTCTCTTTTAGCCACAAGGCTGAGATTGCAGAAACCCAAAAACAGTCCCTCATAATTTGATTGGCTGAACTACAAAGTAAAATTTAATTCTCAGCCTAGAAGGGTATCTGAAGCAAGGTGAGGGCACAGATTGGAAAAGAATGGGATCCCATGAATTGGGATGGAGATGTATGGGAGGATCCTGAGGAAAATGAAGATACTGAGTTTCTGGATGCTAATGAAGTTATTTTGCCAGAGGGAGAGATTTCCCCACCTGAAGTGGTAGAGGCATCACCACCTCCACCTGCTGTTGTGTTGGAGCCTCTTAGTATATTTAGGAAAGCTAATCCTGTGTTGACTAAACAGGATTATGCTGATGCTCTGCAGGACCCACCCCAAGCACCCATTTTTGTCTCCAGGCCCATAACCAGGCTCAAATCACAAAAAGCTCCCAAAGGTGAAATACATATTGTGACCCATGAAGAGGTCCTCTATACTCGCAAAGAACTGCTTGAGTTTTCCAACTCTTATAGGCAGAGGCCTAATGAGCAATCCTGGGACTGGATTTTATGAGTGTGGGATAATGGAGGAAAAAAATACACCTGGATCAGGCTGAATTTGTTGACATGGGCCCATTAAGTTGGGATTCTGAATTTAATGTCATAGCTCATGGAGTGAAGAAAGTTATTAATAGTTTATTTGTCTGGTTGGCAGAGGTATGGATCAAAAGATGGCCCACTGTGAATGAGTTAGAGATGTCTGATATTCCATGGTTTACTATTGATGAGGGGATTCAGGGGCTCAGGGAAATGGGAATGCTGGAGTGGATCTGTCAAGTTAAACCTAATCCTCCACATTGCAATGATCCAGAAAACATACCCTTCACCAGCACCTTGAGAAACACATTTGTGAGGGGGGCACCAGCATCCCTGAAGGGCCCTGTTATTGCTTTTCTTTGCATGCCAGACCTTACAGTGGAACTGCAGCTACTCAATTAGGACATTTAAGGGCAACAGGCTTGATTGGGCCCCGGAGTGCAGAGGTCAAGTGGCAGCACTTAATCGCCAAAAGCATAGTCCACGTACTTATCATAATGGACAGCAGAAGTGGAACAATGACCAGAATAATCTGACATGTGCAGACCTCTGGCATTGGCTGATTAGCCATGGTGTTCCTAGAAGTGAAATAGACAGGAAGCCTACAAAATTTTTTACTAGATTTATATAATTGAAAAAATTTAAGGGCAAATGAACAGAACCGTACTTCAAATCGTGGTGACAGGGAATCGAGGCCCCTCAATGAGTTCCCAAATTTGAGCCAGTTTACAGACCCAGAACCCCTGGAATGATGGGGAGGCCAGGTCCCCTTGGAGAAGGATTCTGATGTGCCAAAATTTATACTGTTAATCTTCCTCCCATTCTTCCCCAGAGGGACCTAAGGCCTTTTGCCGGGGTAACTGTCCACAGGGGAAAGGGGAATGATCAGACATTTTGGGGACTACTGGACACTGGTTCTGAACTAACACTGATTCCAGGGCATCCAAAACATCATCGTGGCCCTCCAGTAAGGGTAGGTGCCTATGTAGGCCAGGTGATCCATGGAGTTTTAACAAAGGTCCGACTCACAGTGGGTCCAATGGGTCCTCGGATTTACCCTGTAGTCATTTCCCCTGTTCTGGAATGTATAATTGGGATTGATGTACTTAGTACCTGGCAGAATCCCTCATATTGGTTCCCTAACCTGTAATGTGAGGACTATTATGGTCAGGAAGGCCAAATGGAAGCCACTAGGGTTGCCTTTGCCTGGTAAAATAGTAAAGCAGAAGCAGTATTGCATTCCTGGAGGGATCCCAGAGATTACTGCCACCATCAAGGACTTGAAGGATGCAGGGGTGGTGGTGCCCACCACATCTCCATTCAATTCCCCCATTTGGCCTGTGCAGAAGACAGATGGGTCTTGGAGAATGACAGTGGAGTACCATAAACTGAATCAGGTGGTGATTCCAATTGCAGCTACAGTACCAGATGTGGTTTCCTTGCTTGAGCTGATTAACACATCTCCTGGTACTTGGCATGCAGCTATCGATCTGGCAAATGCCTTCTTCTCCATACCTATCCATAAGGATCATGAGAAACAATTTGATTTTAGCTGGCAAGGCCAGCAATACACCTTCACTGTCTTACCTCAGGGGTATATCAACTCACCAGCCTTATGTCACATTTTAGTTCAAAGAGATCTTGATTACCTCTCTCTGCCACAAGATATCACACTGGTCCATTACATTGATGATGTTATGCTGATTGGGCCTACTGAGCAGGAGGTAGCAACCACACTGGCTTTGTTAGTAAGGCATTTGAGAGCCAGAGGATGGGAAATAAATCCAAAATTTCAAGGTCCTTCTACCTCAGTGAAATTTCTAGGAGTCCAGTGGTGTGGATCATGTAGGGATATCCCTTCTAAGGTAAAAGATAAATTGTTGCATTTGGCTTCCCCTGCAATGAAAAAAGAGGCAGAATGCTTAGTGGGCCTATTTGGATTTTGGAGGCAACACATTCCTCATTTAGATGTCTTACTTTGTCCCATTTACCGAGTGACTCAGAAAGCTGCTCATTTTGAGTGGGGCTCAGAACAGGAAAAGGCTCTGCAACAGATCAAGGCTGCTGTACAGGCTGCTCTTCCACTGGGCCCATATGATCCAGCAGACCCAATGGTACTTGTGTCAGTAACAAATAAAGATGCTGTTTGGAGTCTTTGGCAGGCCCCCATTGGTGAGTTACAGTGGAGGCCTTTAGGATTTTGGAGTAAGGCTCTGCCATCTTCTGCAGACAACTATTCTCCCTTTGAGAAACAGCTTTTGGCTTGCTACTGGGCCCTAGTGGAAACCGAATGCTTGATTATGGGACACCAAGTCACCATGCAACCTGAGTTGCCTATCATGTCTTGGGTATTATCTGATCCACCAAGTCATAAAGTTGGACATGCACAGCAACAGTCTATCATTAAATGGAAATGGTATATTCGTGATCGAGCCAGAGAAGGCCCAGAAGGCACCAGTAAATTACATGAGGAAGCTGCCCAGATACCTATGGCTCCTATACCTGCTATGTTGCCTTCAGTTTCCCAGCATGCACCTATGGCCTTGTGGGGTGTACCATATGATCAATTGTCAGGGGTGTACCATATGATCAATTGTCAGGGGTAAGGTACTTCAGCAGGGCCTGGTTTACAGATGGCTCTGCACCTTATGCAGGCACCACCCACAAGTGGACAGCTGCAGTGTTATAGCCCCTTTCTGGGATATCCTTAAAAGATAGTGGTGAAGGGAAATCATCACAGTGGGCAGAACTTTGAGCAGTACACTTGGTAGTACATTTTGCCTGGAAGAAGAAATGGCCAGATGTGAGACTGTATACTGATTCATGGGCTGTAGCCAATGGTCTAGCCAGATGGTCAGGAACTTGGAAGGAACATAATTGGAAAATTGGTGACAAAGATATCTGGGGAAGAGGTATGTGGATAGACCTCTCTATATGGGCAAATGATGTAAAAATATTTGTCTCCCATGTAAATGCTCACCAAAAGGTGACATCATCAGAAGACAACTTTAATAATCAAGTGGATAAGATGACTCATTCTCTGCACAGTAGCCATCTTCCTTCTTCAGCCACCCCAGTCATTGCCCAATGGGCCCATGAACAGAGTGGCCATGGTGGCAGGGATGGAAGCTATGCATGGACTCAGCAACACGGACTCCCACTCACTAAGGCTGATCTGGCTACAGCCACTGCTGAATGCCCAGTATGCCAGCAGCAAAGGCTAACACTGAGTCCCCGATATGGCAGCATTCCCCCGGGTGATCAACCTGCAACTGAGTGGCAGGTTGATTATATTGGAACACTTCCATCATGGAAGGGATTGTGCTTTGTCCTCACTGGCATAGATACGTATTCTGGTTATGGCTTTGCCTTTGCTGCATGTAATGCTTCTGCTAAAACTACCATCCATGGACTCACAGAATGCCTTATCCACTGTCATGGAATTGCACATAGCATTGCCTCTGACCAAGGAACACATTTTACAGCTAAAGAAGTGAGACAGTGGGCTCATACTCATGGAATTCACTGGTCCTACCATGTCTCTCACCATCCAGAAGCAGCTGGATTGATAGAAAGATGGAATGGCCTTTTGAAGAAACAGTTACAATGCCATCTAGGTGGCAATAGTTTGCAAGGTTGGGGTAAGGTACTTCAACAGGCTGTACATGCTTTAAATCAACGTCCATTATATGGCACTGTGTCTCCCATAGCCAGGATTCATGGGTCCAGGAATCAAGGGGTGGAAGTAGGAATGGTACCACTCACCATTATCCCTAGTGATCCACTAGCAAAATTTTTGCTTCCTGTCCCCCTGACTTCATGTTCTGCTGGCCTAGATGTTTTAGTTCCAGAGGGAGGAAGGCTTATACCAGGAAGCACAGCAATGGTACCATTGAACTGGAAGCTAAGACTTCCCCCTCATCATTTTGGTTTCCTCATGCCTCTGAGGAAACAAGATAAAAAGGGAGTCACAATGTTGTCAGGGGTGATTGACCTAGACTACCAAGGGGAAGTTGGACTCCTACTCCAAAATGCAGGAAAGGAAGAATATATGTGGAGTGCAGGAGATTCCTTAGGGTGCCTTTTAGTATTAACATGCCCTGTCATTAAGGTCAATGGAAAATTACAGCAGCTTAATCAAGACAGAGTGACAAGTGGTCCAGAGCCTTCAGGAATGAAGGTATGGGTCACTCCACCAGGAAAAGATCCAAGACCAGCTGAGGTGCTTGCTGAAGGCCAAGGGAATACAGAATGGGTAGTGGACGAAGGAAGTTCTAAATACCAGCTATGACCTTGTGATCAGTTACAGAAAAGAGGATTATGATTAGCAATTCTCCCCAAATATTGTTCTAATGTAACATAATGTTAGATTTAATGCTGTTTTTTGGAAATTGTTAAAATTGTGTTATAATGTTAAGGTTATAAACTGATAGGAGTAAGCATCAACCAAATAAAAGTTACATTGTATATTCTGGTAGGGGAATTAGTGCATTTCCATTTGTATGAAGGACAGCTGTAACATGTTAGGTGCAATTATATGCTTGTCTGTGTATCTGGAACTAGTTTAATGAAATGTGTCTGGTAGCCAAGTTGACAAGGGGTGGATTGTAGTGGTTGGTTGATTGTGTCAACTTGAGACATTTAGAAGTTTAACTAAATGGGTTTAGCAATTCTACTCCCAACAGTGTAGAGGAAGACACACCCTAGGGTGGTTTATCACCTGTAGGTGTAAAGGGGAAGGCAGAAGGATGAATGCATTCCATTCTGGGGGAAGCTCCAGACTTTGCCTTTGGTTGGACCTTGTCTCCTGGCTTCCAGTGCAGACTCTTCAGCCTTCTCACACACTCTTCAGCCTTCCATCATAGAGCCTTCAGCCTTCTGTCACAGACCCATCAGCCTGCTGGTGTGGACTTGCATGAGATACTAGGTGAACTCCAGGCCTTGGATTGAATCCTTCGGCCTCCAGTGTGTAGACACTCTCTGTACACTTCCTTATCTGACTCTGTGGCTGACCATCATAAGCCAATCTTGTTGTTTCTTTTGCATCTGTATATCTTGTGTCATATCTGTTCTCCCTAGTAAAACCCTGACTAATACACTGACCTCCAGAGTGGTTGCACCAATCTACACTCCCACCCACAGTGCAGAAGAGTTCCTTTTTCCCCACAGCCTCTCCAGCATTTGCTGTTGGTAATTTTTTTTTTTTATCCTGGCCATTCTTTCTGGGGTGAGATGGAATCTCAGTGTGGTTTTAATTTGTATTTCTCTCATGACTAATGATGATGAACATTTTTTCATGTATTTATTTGCCATTCATATTTCTTCATCTGAGAACTGTGTATTCATTTCAGATGTCCATTTTTTGGATTGGGTCTTTGAATTTTGATGGTCTGATGTTTTTAAATTCTTTATAAGTTCTATACAGATGTCCTTTGTCAGAGGGACAATCCATGAAGATTTTTTCCCAATTTGTGGGTTTTCTTTTCACTCTGCTGGAAATCTCTTCTGACATGCAGAAACTCTTCAATAAGACATGGTCCCAGTTATTGATTCTGGGAAGTATTTCCCATGTGGTTTGATTCTGGTTCATGAATTCTCTACCTACCTCTATATCTTTGACCTTTTTACCTACTTTGTCTTCCAACAGATTTAGTGTTTCTGTTTTAACATTTAGATCTTTGATCCATTTAGATTTTAGTTTAGTACATGTTGATAGGCATGTGTCTAGTTTTAGTCTTCTGCATATGGATAGCCAATATTTCCAGCACCATTTGTTAAAGAGACTGTCATTCTTCCAGCGAGCATGTTTGGCCCCTTTATCAAAGATAAGTTGGTTGAGTGAGTTTGTGGTTGTGGTTGTATCTTCCAATGTATTCCACTGATCTTCAGGTCTGTTTTTATTCCAGTACCATGTTTTTATTACTGTAGCTTTGTAGTATAATTTCAAGTCAGGGAATGTGATGCCTCCTGCCTTGCATTTGCTGCTTAGAATTGCCTTTGCTATTCTAGGTCTCTTCTGGTTCCAGATGAATTTTAGGAGTGATTTCTCTAGATCTGAGGTATGTTAGTGGTATTTTGATTGGGATAGCATTGAATCTGTATAGTAATTTTGGGAGAATGGCCATTTTTACAATGTTTGTTCTTCCTATCCATGAACAGGGGATGTCTTTCCATTTTCTGATGTCCTCTTCAATTTCCTTTTTCAGGGTATTATAATTTCCCTGTATAGCTCTTTTACCATTTTTGTGAGATTAATTCCTAAGTATTTCATTTTTTGGATGCTAGTGTGAAAGATGTGGTTTCTCTTATTTCTTTCTCAGTATTTTTGTTTTTAGTGTATAGGAATGCTATTGATTTTTGAGTATTGACTTTGTATCCAGCTACACTGCTGAATTTATTTATTATATCTAGGAGTTTTTCAATGGAGTTTTGGGGGTGTTCTATGTAAAGTATCATGCCATCTACAAATAATGATAATTTAACTTCCTCTTTTCTTATCTTTATTCCTTTTATTTCTCTCTCTTGTCTAATTGCTCTGGCTAGTATTTCCAGTGCTATGTTGAATAGGAGCAGTGATAGGAGACATCATTGCCTTGTGCCTGATTTTAAGGTAAAGGATTTCTGTTTTTGGCCATTTAATATGATGCTGGCTGTAGGTTTGTCTTAGATGGCCTTTAACATATTGAGATAAAGACACTCTATTCTGATTCTCTGTAAGGTTCTTATCATGAATGAATGTTGGACTTTATCGAAAGCTTTTTCTGTATCTATAGAGATGATCATATGGTTCTTCCTTTTGGCTCTATTGATATGGTGGGTTACATTTATTGATTTACATATGCTGAACCATCTCTCCATTCCTGGGATGAATCCCGCTTGGTCATGGTGTGTAATCTTCTTGATGATTTGCTGCATCCTGTTTGGCAATATTTTATTGAGAATTTTTGCATCTATGTTCATTAGGGAGATTGGCTATAGTTCTCCTTTTTAGTTTGGTGTTTCTCAGGTTTTGGAACTAGAGTAATATTTGCTTTCAGGAATGACTTAGGAAGAATTGCTTCCCTTTTGATTTCATTGAAGAGTTTGGGGTGTTGGAAATAAGTCTTCTTTGTATTTCTTGTAGAATTCTGCAGTGAATCCATCTGGGCCTGGACTGTTCTAGGTAGGCAAGGACTTAATTACATTTTCAATTTCATTAATAGAAATTGGGCTATTCCACAGTTTTACATCTTCCTGATCCAGCCTGTGTAGCTCATACGTATCCAGGAATCTGTCTACTTCTGTGTTATTGAACCTATGAGAGTAGAGTTTTTCGATATAGGTGTAGGTGATCTTCTGTATTTCTGCTGAGTCTCTAGTAATGTCACCTTTTTCATGCCTTATTGCATGAATTTGAGATTTTTCTTTCCTTTTTTTAAATAGCATTGGCTAGGGGCTTATCAATTTTATTTATTCTTTTAAAGAACCAACTCTTTGATTCATTGATTCTTTGTATTGTTTTCTTAGTCTCTATTGCATTAATTTCTGCCCTAATCTTTATAATTTCCTCCCTTCTTTTGGCTTTGGGCTTGGCTTGCTCTTCTTTTTCTAGCTGTTTGAGTTGTAGCATCACGTTGTTTATTTGTGTTCATTCTGTCTTCCTGATGTGGAACTCAATGCAATAAATTTTCCTCTGAGGACTGGTTTCATTGCATCCCACAAAATCCGATAAGTTGTGTCTGTATTTTCATTGACTTGTAGATATTGCTTAATTTATTCTTTAATGTCCTCCATAACCCACTGATTGCTTAAGAGTGTATTATTCAGTTTCCATTTACTTGTGGGGTTTTTGCAGTTGCTTTTATCATTAATTTCTTGTTTCTTTAATTTCTTGTTATGATCCAATAACATGCATGGGATAATTTCAATTCTTTTTCATTTACCTAAATATGTTCCGTGGGCTAGTATATGGTTTATTTTAGAGAATGTCCCATGTACAGCTGAGAAGAATGTATATTCTGATGTTGTTGGATGCAGAACTATATACATCTATCTAGTCCATTTGTTCACAGGTGTGATTCAGTTCTGTTATGTCTTTGTTGATTTTCTGTCTAGTTCATCTGTCCCTTTGTGTCAATGGCATGTTAAAATCTCCCTGTTATAATTTTGTTATTGCTTATTTGATTTTTCATTTCTTTTAGTATTTGCTTTGTATATCTGTGTGCTCTGGAATTTGGCGCATATATATTTAAGATTGTTATCTCTGCCTCTTGAAGTTTTCCCCTAACTAGTATGTAGTGACCTTCTTATCTCTTTGGATCATTCTTGGTTTGAAATTCACATTGTCTGCAAACAGGATGGCTACTCCTGCTTTTTTTTTTGTTTCCTGTTGCATGAAGTACAGTTTTCCATCCTTTGACTTTCAGTCTATGGGTTTCCTTTTGGGTTAGATCGGTTTCTTGTAGACAGCATATGGTTGGATGTTGTTTCTTGATCCATTCTGCCAGTCTTTTTCTTTTTATTGGTGAGTTGAGGCCATTTACATAATGGTTATAACTATTATATATTGGATTATTGTTGACATGTTATCTCTCTTCTGTTGTGTTTTTGCTTTCCTTTGTGTTTAATTGTGTGCCTTGCTTGGTGGTTTTATCCTGTGTATATCTAGAATATCTTTCAGCATTCCTTGTAGGGCTGGTTTGGTGATCATGAAGTTTTTCCGCTGTTCTTTGTCATGGAAATATCTTACTTCTCCATCCATTTTGAAGGACAGTTTTGCCGGGTATGTCAGTCTGGGTTCAAAGTGGGTTTCCTTTAGGATCTGAAATACTTCACTCCATGCTCTTCTTGACTTCATTGTTTGTGTTGAGAAGTCTGCTGTGATTCTGATAGGTTTTCCTTTATAGGTGATCTGTCTTTTCTCTCTAACAGCTTTTAGCATTCTGTTCTTACGTTGGATTTCTGGGATGGTGATCATGTGTCTGCATGTAGTTTTATTTTGGTTATGGCTGTTTGGAGTTTTATATGCTTCACTTATCCAAATGTCGGTTTCTATTCTCATATTTGGGAAGTTTTCAGCTATTCTGTAAATATCCTCTTGATATCATTTGGGCTATCCCCTTCTTTTTCATTTATCCCTATTAATCTTATGTTATTTTTCTTTGCATCATCTTACAGGTGTTGAATTGTTATTTCCTGATTCTTTGCTATTTTTAAGAGATCTTTCCTTTCCTGTTCACTGGCTGCAATCTTATCTTCAAGGTCTGAAATTCTATCTTCACTTTCATTGTGGTGGTTTTGGCAGATTTCAATTGCATTGTTGATTTCCTGTATATCTTTTTGAATCTGCTTTTTGTATTCTGTTTGTTTCTTATAGTGTTCATTCAGGGATTCTATCTGTTTGTTTTGTTCCTCTAATTTTTTAGCTGTGTCTTCACTAGATGTGTTCACTCTTTCTTTCACTACTTTTATCATTTCTTGTTTTACCTGGGCATTATTTCTGATCTGAATTTCCCCATAGCTTCTCCTAGTTGCTTCTTTATTTCAGTTGATATCATTTCAGTCATTTCAGATGTATGGCTTCTATTTTCCTCTCTGTACATGGCTTCTAGGCTTTCTTGGGTTGGGCTGGAAATTTGAGCCTGCCTTTTGGTCTTTCCTTTTGTCATTTTTCTATATTTCCTTGCTTTAAGTGGTGTTCCAAAGCTTCCGCTGGGTGTGTGGCAAAACACCTCCTGCACCCTCAGCTCCTGGAGCAGTCTTAGCTTTCCTGAAGGCACTTGGCTCTCTCAATTGAAAGGCAGAAGCTGGGTGTGGAGACCTGGAGCCAGCAGAATCCCCAGGGCACAATCCCCTGTCCTAGGGGGGTGGATATGAACTCAACTTCTGGAAGTTTTGGTCTTAAGCTCTCCTAAGGCTAGCCCAAATGAGCCCAGGGTCCTCATGCACAGTCTCCACCTCCTGAAATGAAAGGAGGCCACTGAGCATGGTGGACTGTGGCCCTGGAATCTGCTGGGCTCTGTCCAGTGTCCCCAGTAACTCCCCAAGAAACTCAAACTCTGGGAGTGTAGGTCTCCAACTCTCCCTGGGGCACTGGGACTCACCTCAGGCAATCCCCACTCCTCTGCAGAGTCTTGGCTCCCTTAATTGAGAGGCAGAAGCAGGGCATGGTGACCTGGGGCTGGGGCAGAACCCCTGGGCACAATCCCCTGTCCTATGGGGGTGGATATGAACTCAACCACTGGCAGTGCTGATCTTAAGCTCTCCCCAGGCCAGCCTAAATGAGCTCAGAGTCCTGGTGCACGGTCTCCACCTCCTGAACTGAAAGAAGGCCACTGTTCATGGTTGACTGAGGCCCTGGAATCTGCTGGGCCCAGTCTAGCATCCCTGGTATCTCCCCAGAAACACAAACACCAGGAGCGTAGGTCTCCAACTCTCCCCGCGGAACCGGGACTCACCTTGGGCATTCCTTACTACCCTGTAGACTCTTGCCTCCCTTAATTGACAGGCAGAAGCAGGGCATGGAGAACTGTGGCCAGCAGAACCCCTGGGCACAATCCCCTGTCCTATGGGGGTGGATATGAACTCAACCACTGGCAGTGCTCATCTTAAGCTCTCCCCAGGCCAGCCTAAACAAGCCCAGAGTCCTTGTGCATGGTCTCCACCTCCTGAACTGAAAGAAGGCCACTGGGCATGGTCGACTGAGGCCCTGGAATCTTCTGGGCCCAGTCCAGCATCCCTGGTATCTCCCCAGAAACACAAACACCAGGAGTATAGGTCTCCAACTCTCCTGGGGTACCGGGACTCACCTCAGGCAATCCCCACTCCCCTGCAGGCTCTTGGCTCCCTTAATTGAGAGGTGGAAGCTGGGTGTGGAGAATTAGGGCTGGCAGATTTTGCCCCTGGGGCATCAGATTTTGCAATTTCTTTTGCCATTGATTTCCAATTTCAGTGTGCTATGGTCAGATATTATGCATGGGATAATTTGAATACTTTTGCATTTACTTAAGAATGTTTTATGGGATAGTATATGGTCTATTTTTTAGAATGTCCCATGTACAACTGAGAAGAATGTGTATTGTGACATGGTTTGGTGGAACACTCTGTAAACATCTACTAAATCCAATTGCTCACAAGTATGACTCAGTTGTATTATTTTTGGCTGAATTTTTGTCTAGTTGATCTATCTCTTTGTTACAATTGGCTGTTAAGTTCCCCTGTTTATAATTGTGTTCTTGTGTATTTGGTTTTTCATGTCCCTTGGTACCTGTCTTATACAGTTGGGTGCTCCTGTGTTTGGTGCATATATATTTATAATTGTCAGTTCTTCCTCTTGAATTTTTCCACTTATGAGTGTGTAGTGACCTTCTCTGTCTCTTTTAATCATTTTAGGTTTGCAGTTCACATTGTCTGCAAATAGAATAGTTACCCCTGCTTTTTTATGGGTTCCTGTTGCATGGAAGAGTATTTTCCATCCTTTTACTTTTAATGTATGAGTTTCCTTTTGGGTCAGATGTGTTTCTTGCATACAGCATATTGTGGGATCATCTTTCTTGATTCATTCTTTCAAGCTATTTCTTTTGATAGCTGAATTGAGGCCATTTACATTTATGGATATCATTGATATGTACTTGTTGACTTTGCCATGTTATGTTCAAATTTGTTTGCTTTGTACTTTCCCCCCTTATTTAATTGCTTGTCTTACCTGGTGGTTTCTTTCTGTTGTTGTGGGGATTGTGGTTATTTTTACCTCTGTCTAGTATGTCTTTCAATACTCTTTCTAGGGTTGGTTTTGAGAACATGAATTTCTTCAGTTGTTTTTTGTCATTAAAGTATCTTGATTCTCCATTAAATTTGAATGAAAGTTTTGCTGGGTATATCAGTCTGGGTTAAAATTTGTTTTCTTTCAGGGCTTGAAATATCTCATTATATGCTCATCTTGACTTGAGGTTTTGTGCTGAAAAGTCTGCTGTGATCCTAATGGGCTTTCCTTGATAAGTGAGTTGTGTCTTTTCTTTAACAGCTTTTAGTATTGTGTTTTTGTGCTGTGTGTTTGAGATCTTAATTATTATGTGTTTGGGTGTAGATTTATGTTTGTTGTGACTGTTTGGTGTCCTATATGCCTCAGTTATCTCATATCAGATTTTTCCCCCATGTTTGGGAAATTTTCTGCTATTACTTCTTTGAATATTTTAGTTATGTTGTTTTCATTGACTCCTGGGTTTTCACTTATGCCTATTAATTTTAAATTGTTGCTCTTGGCATCATTTTGAAGCTTCTGGGTTGTAATTTCATGCTGATTTGTTATTTTTAAAAGTTCTATCCTTTCCTGATCACTAATTGTGATCCTGTCCTCAAGGTCCAAAATCCTATCCTCAGCTTCATTTGAATGGTTTTGCATGCTTTGAATAGAACATTTTGTTTCTTGAATGTTGCTTTGAGGTTGTTTCATGAATTCTGCTTGTTTTCTATATTGTTCATTTAAAGTTTCAATCAGCTTTCCATGCTCCTGTACTTTTTTCTCTATTTCTTCTTTAGCTGAGCTCAGCAACTCCTTTACTAAGGTTATTTTTATCTTTGCATGGGAGAGCACTTCTAATTTGATTACCTCTATGGCTTCATGGAGTTTTAAAAATTTCATTTGATAGCTTCTCAGAGATTTCTGGTGTGTTACTTTTGGAGTCCTCTATTTTAATGTCTCCTGTACTTTCTCCTGGTGGACTAGATTTTTGAGACTGCATTTTGATGTTTTGTTTTGCCATTTTCCCCTTTGAGTTAGTGTTTGGTCTTTCAGACCTGCTAGTGAACCATTGGTAGTGTGTATCTTGGGCTTGTACTGTAAGGTTGATGTTTATCCAATTGCTTGGTCGCACAATGAATAGGTGGGCCAGTCACCTGACTTCATGCTGTAGGGCTTGTTGGCTGAGTCCTATATTCTTCCTGGGCAGACAAGCCTAGTAGTATTGATATAAGTCAACTTTTAGTTCCTGCTATTACTTTAGCTTAAGGTTATTCCAGGTCATCAAATCTCCCTGTCTATAGTGTTTGCATAGACTGAGGCCCTACTTTGTCCCTATTGTGTGTCTGTATGTCTCATAAGCCCTTTTGATTTTCTTCAAGTTGCAGGAGTCTTTCTCAGCACACTCCTCACTCTGCCTGACATTTTCTGTATGTGGGAAGGGGTCCCCCTCACTCTTATCAGACTCACCTAGGTCTTACAGTTAGTTGGAGGGAGCTTTACTACTGGCCCCATTTATCCACTGTACCTCTCTATTTTAGGGGCATACTCATAACACTGACTGGAGCTAGCTTAGATCTTTTGTTTGAGTGAGGCAGTCAGTGAATCTCCCTTCAAGGTAGCACAGATGATCCGCTGTAGTCCAAGGTTGTCTTTGGGTGGTTTCAGATGCAGGGTGTGGTCTTATTGCCTGGCAGCAGAGTTCCAAGTTTGCCCCACATGCTGGGGTTCCTCTGTAGTGCACAGCCAGAGCCCAGGGGTGGATTCCAGTCCCTGCTCACTGCTTGGAGTTTGCTGGGCATGGCCTGGTTGGGTCCTCTTCATTCTGTTAGTGACATCAAAGAGTTTATGTTCTGGGATCATATGTCACATGTGATCCATCATTCACCTGTTTTTCTCTCAGTAATGTAGTGACCTAATAGATTTTTGGGTTGGACATTAAATGAGATAATAAATAGAAACTGTTTAGCATGCCACCTTACACATAGTAATCCATTAGTAAACACTATTTATTTATTTATTTATTTATTTATTATTTATATGTTGAAAGGAATAAAACCAAGTGAGACAAAACAAAATGGAATCAGTCAAAACAAGTATAGTACATGACTTAAAAACAAAATACAAGGTGATCAACAATGGTTAGTATAATGTCTCTTGTCATCTTCAAAGGAATTGCCCATATCATCAGGCATAATAAAAATGAACAAAACAGTACAGAACAAAACCAATAAAAACAAAACATTTGGGACACTATAGGACTTCAAAAGAAGATAATAGTCAAACCAGAATGGGTATGATAGTGAATCTTATTGTCTTCAAAGTAGTTGCCTATTCCCTCAGACGATACTATCAAACAAAACAGATTTGAATAAAATCAGGCAAAACAAGACAGTGAAAGCAATACAGGGCTTCAAATGTTAACAGGAAATAAAAAAATGGTTACCATAGTATATCCTGCCATCAAATAGTGGAATAGCTATCCATGCCATCAAATCTAGCACAAGTAGACAAACTTGAACAGAATAAACCAAACTAAACAGTGATGAAAACAATATGGGTTTCAAATCATTATACAAGATTAACAATGTCTCTGTCTTGCCGTTTTAGACAATTCCTCCCCTTTCACTTTCATAGGGTGCCTTGTACATTTTGAATAGGACTAACTTCTTTAGATTTTAGATTAGTGAGGCAGCCTACTACTCACCTAAGTGATTCTGAACGTTTTTTGCCCCTGAGCATGATCTCAAGTTGTATCCACTTACCTACAAGAGCCTCAAGGTTTTCTTTATTTATAGCTGAGTAGTTTTTCATTGTAAAAAACTGTCATGTCTTTCTAACCAATCTGCAGCTGAGGGGAAAGCTACTCCTGATTTTTTCTTTTTCCCTGTCACATAGAGCATTATTTCCTCATCTTTGGCTTTCAGCCCATTAACCCTTTTTTTCTTTCTTTTCTTTTTTTTTAAATTTTATTTTAAAGAGAATAAAACAAAAGAGGGCAGTACAGAGCAGATCAGAACAGGACAGCATAGGCAACACAGTACTTTACATTAAGACAACCTGACATCAACAGTAGCTATCACAATATCTCTTACTCTGCTATAGTTGAGCATAGTTTCAAATACAATAATATCAAACATAACAAAATAGTATAAAGCCATGCATAGAGTGAAAGAATTACAGGGCTCTCTTAACCAAATAACAGAAAATGATCAATGGGTACAATAATATCTCATTTTCGATAGAAAAATTTTGTTTAAACTATTACACATATTCAAATCCCAATAAGACACAATGTGATAAATAGAACCAATGGTAGTAGAAGAATAGAAGCATGATAGGACTTCTAAGAAGGATGATATTAAATCAGTAATAGCTGTCATAATGTTTTATTTTCTTCAAAACAGCTGTTCATACCATCATGCATGATATAGTCAAACAAAACAGAATAAAACCATTCCAACTGATGATTGAAAACATTGAAAGGCTTCAAAGCTATGAGATGGGGACTCATGCTTACCATAAAGTCTTATATACTCTTATCAACTCTCATACTAGGGAGACTATACGGTATTTACACTTGTGAGTTTGGCATAAACCCTTTTTCAGGTTAATTATATTTCTTATATAGAGCATGTTGATGGACCCTATCTACTGATCCACTCTGCCTGTGTTTCTTTTTACTGGTGTATTGAGACCATCCATATTAATGATTATGACCAACCTCTACCTCATCTCTGCCATGCTATTTTTCTGCCATTGGTTGTCTACTTTCCCCTTTCATTCCACTGTCTGCCTTGTTCAGTGATCCCCCTCTGCCATTGTTTCTGAAACTGGTCTTTTTTCTCTCTCTCAAGAATGTTCTGCAGTATTATTTGTAGGGTTGATTTGGTGGTTGTGAATCCCCCTGTTCCTCTTTGTCATGGAAGCATCTTGTTTCTTCATTACTGTTGAGAGGCAGTTTTGCAGGGTATATCAATTGGGTTTGGAGGTTATTTTATTTCAGGACTTGGAATACTTCACTCCAAGCTCTTCTTGATTTGATGGTTTGTGTTGAGAAGTCTGTTGTGATTCTGATGGGTTTTCCTTTATAGCTGATCTGTTTCTTTTCTCTGACAGCTTTTAATATTTGTTCTTGTGTGGAATATCTGGGATCTTGATTATTATATGTCTGGGTGTAGATCTATTTTGGTTATAGCTGGCTCAAGTTCTGTATGCCTCACTTATCTGAATATCATTTCCTTTTCCTATGCTTGGGAAATTTTCTTTAATTATTTCTGTAAATAACCTTTGTATTTCATTTGTGTTTACCCCTGCTTCTTCACTCAAACTTTTTATTCTTAAGTTATAGATCCTCTTGTCATTTTCTAGCCTTTGTATTGTTTTTTACTGGTTTCTTATTTTTTTAAAAGATATCTTTTCTTTCATGATTGCAAGTTGCAAACCTGTCTGTAAGGTTTGCTAGTCTATTTTTAGTTTCTTTCAAACAGTTTTGCCAGCTTTCAACTGAGGTTTTAATTTCCTTTTAATCTCTTTGAATCTGTTTCATGTATGCTAGATTTTTAAATATTCTTCATTAAAGGTTTCTCTCCTTTTCCTATGCCCCTCTATTCTTTCATCTGTCTTCTTTAGAGATACTTAGCATTTCTTTTATTATGTTTCTTAAATCTTCCTTTACTTGTAATAGTATTTATGTTTTAAGTTCTTTTATAGCTTCATGAAGTTGTTTCTTTATTCAGAAACTACAGAAACTTACTTCAGAAACTACAGCTGTGTGACTCTTGATCTCTTCTGTGTTTACATCTCCTGGGCCAGTACTGCTTGAGTTGGAGACTGGAGACTCTTTTTTGCTTCTTTCTCTTGTCATGTTTTTGGTTTCTTCCAGACAAGTGGGTAGTGGGGTCCCCGACACTTCCTGTATTGGTTATAATTACTCTGAAGCATGCTGGCTAGGGATTTCTGCAGTTTTCTGATTTTTCCAATCTGCTGGTGGCTACTGGAGTATAAGCAGGGGTGGGGCAGGCTGGTGCCTCCTTCCTGAGCTGGTTAACCACATGGAGTCTTCACCACATTAGTGTGTGCTGCACAAGTGTGCCACATGGGTAGGGTTGGTTAGGGATAACCTTAGGGAAAACTTGGCATTGGCTATTGGATTGTACACAGGGGCAGGATGCAGTCCAAGCAATTTTTACCAGTCTACTCTGTGCTAGCAGTGGCTGAATGAAGCCAGCTGAAGTTTTGGTTATGGGCTCATCCTGCCCAACTCCAAAATGGTGCCTGGTCAATTGCTGACTCCAGCAGGAGGACTGAGTGCCCTACACTCACTGCCAGCCAGTGCAGTTCTCTAGTCTGCTGCTCCCCTCTGCCACCACATCTCCCCACTGAGGCCTTTGGGCTTGCCAGGCACCAGCCTTACTGTAACTGTGCATCTCCAGATTCCAATGACACATCTTACATAGTGGGACCAGCTCTGGTGACAGCCTGGCCAGCTACTGCCTCCTGTTTAAGTTTTTCTTTTCTTTTCTTTTTAAAAAAATTCTTTGTGGGATTCGATTGTCACTTTGGTTTCTTCCTGGTGGGAGGGGACCCATTTCTTTCCTTCAGGTCTTCTCCAGCATCTGGTCTGTTTCTCTCATATAGGCTGTTTACTCTGCTGCTTAATGTTTTGCTATGTTCCCAGACCTCCAACATTTCTATTTTAATTATTATTGCCATATCTACTTGCCACCAAACTTATAAGATCATAGGTATTTAATAAATAGTGAATTGTCAAATGTAAGAGACCATTCTCATCTACTTCTTTATTTTGGAAGATCCTTCCTATTGTGGATGTTGTAGCTCACTGCTATCTTTTTATTATTTGAAAGAGAATAAAACAAAGGTGGGCACTACAGAGCAGATCAGAACAGGACAACATAGGCAACACAGTAGTTTACATTAAGACAACTGGACATCAACAGTAGCTAACACCATATCTCTTACTCTGCTATAGTTGAGCATAGTTTCAAATACAATAATATCAAACATAACACAATAATATAAAGCCATGCATAGAGTGAAAGAATTACGGGGCTTTCTGAACCAAATAACAGAAAATGATCAACGGGTACTATAATATATCATTTTCGATAAAAAAATTGTTTAAACTGTCACACATATTCAAATTCCAATAAGACACAATGTGATAGATAGAACCAATGGTAGTAGAACAAAAGAAGCATAGTAGGACTTCTAAGAGGGAGGATATTAAATCAGCAATAGCTGTCATAATGTTTTGTTTTCCTCAAAACAGCTGTTCATATCATCATGCATGATATAGTCAAACAAAACAGGATAAAACCATTCCAACTGATGATTGAAAACTTTGAAAGACTTCAAAGCTATGAGATGGGGACTCATGCTTACCATAAAGTCTTACATACTCTTATCAAATCTCATATTAGGGAGATTATATGGTATTTACCCTTGTGAGTTTGGTTTATTTCACTTAAGAGAATGGTCTCAAGTCGTGTCCATTTATTTATAAATATCTCGATGTGATCATTCTTTACAGCTGAGTAGTACTCCATTGTATAAAAATGCCACAACTTTTTTATCCATTCCTCAGTTGACAGGCACTTAGGTTGTTTCCAAGATCTAGCTATTACAAATTGTGCTGCTATAAACATGGGTGCACATATATCACTGTGGTATGATGCTTTCAGTTCTTCTGGGAATATGCCTAGAAGCAGAATAACTGGGTCAAATGGGACTTCCATACCCAGCTTTTTGAGGAATCTCCAGACTGACCTCCACAGTGGCTGCACCAGTCTACACTTCCACCAACAGTGCAGAAGAGTTCCTTTTTCCCCACAGCCTCTCCAACACTTGTTGTTGGTAGTGTTTTCTATCTTGGCCATTCTTTCTGGAGTGAGATGGAATCTCAGTGTGGTTTT